>CAUYQS010085285.1:0-18245 GCA_963574585.1 Otolemur crassicaudatus
CCTGTGGTCCCAGCTACTTGGGAGGCGGAGGCAGGAGACTCGCTTGAGCCCAGGAGTTGGAGGTTGCTGTGAGCTGTAATGCCACGGCACTCTACCCAGGGGGACAGCTTGAGGCTCTGTCTCCAAAAAAAAAAAAAAAAATGATATGTTTAAGGGAGTTCTTCCTCCTTAGTATGAGCTTGTTTTTTTTTTTTTTAATTTCAGATGTGGGAGGCACCTGTGGCTCAGTGGGTAGGGCACCGGCCCCATATACTGAGGGTGGAGAATTCAAACCCGGCCCCAGCCAAATTGCAACAAAAAAATCGCCGGGCATTGTGGTGGGTGCCTGTAGTTCCAACTACTCAGGAGGCTGAGGCAAGAGAATTGCCTGAGCCCAGGAGTTGGAGGTTGCTGTGAGCTGTGTGACGCCACAGCACTCTACCGAGGGCAATAAAGGGAGACTCTGTCTCTACAAAAAAAAAAATAATAATAAAATAAAATAAAAATAAAAATAATTCATATGTTTTTGTAGTTTCTTTTCTCTTCTTAACTTTACAAACACGGAGTTGGATTTCTTATAATCCTTGTTCCTGACCCACTCTCATCACTGTTCCTAAAACTATTCCCAAGAGTTTTTTTATGATTTCTGTCACCTAAATTAAAGGGTAGGGGTGGGCAAATACTGTTGATTAAGAGAGCTCAGCCACCTTTTGCCCTTGTTTCTCCCCAGCCCAGCCTGCAATTGTGTCCCAATCAACCAGCATTAATACAGATACACAGAGGTATTTATTTGCTGCTGATTCTGCCTAGCTGTATTCAGACTCGATCTCCATGTGTATTTAATAAATCACACTAGTTAGGTGGACAGGATTAGTTCCAAGTCACCTAATGACTATATCATGAACTACAGCATTAAAGGGATTAATATTAATCTGAGCCATTGCAGTTCAGTGGAAAAGGTCAGTCCGTTCTCCAACAGGAGCTCCAGCCGGCAAGAAATCCTCAACAAGACCAGGAAGATTAATGAGGGCTTCTACATTCTGCCTGCAAATCTTCACCTACCAGGGTGTGGGGTAGTGAATCCCAGTCCAGACGAGCTCATAAATAACCTTCAATATCACAAGTATTTGGGGCAGCTGAGCCCCAGCAAGGGAGGCCAGCTAGCCCTCTCTATCTTCTCCTCCTGTATGTAACCCACACCACTGAGATGGCACAGGAATTTTACAGGCCCACACAGCGGCTGGTTTTGTTTTCTTTCACGTAAGGGCCCACACCTCGTAAATCATTTTCTTATTTCAGGAAAAGAAGTATACTAACTGTAGTCCAGACTTAAGTGTACTCAAAAGAACATGAAGCTTCCCTGAAATTGGAAAAATAACCTGGGTTCCATGATACATGGAATGTGCTTGCAAGTCACTAAATCTTCCCTTGCTCAGTGGCACATTTCATCTCCATTAGCACCCACAGAATTCAGAACTACTTTTCTTAGCTCTGCCAAAGTGACCACTCTCTAGAAAGAACTGCAACTGTAAGATACCTTGGCCCTCATTTCTCTATTAAGAGACCAATAAGGTGAACCTAGCCACACCTCAGATCTCCACAGGCCAAGGTACAGCTTGGATTTAACTGGCTTAGAAAGGAAACGTATGGCACCAGTATGAGATCCCGACAGAGAAAGCAATAAGCCACAATTAAACTCAATTTACTGGAAGACCTATTTCTTTCTCAGTGTCCCCAGAGGCACCTGAGAAAAATACCAGGAGTTGAATTTTATGGCCAGAGTTGTATCTGCTGGAGATACCAAACAAACAGCTGTTTCTACCTGAAGCACCACAGTTTCATAGTTTGAAAAAACTGAAAGTATAAGTTTACTCCAACAGAGACCCTTTAACTTTCCCTTGCAATGAAAAGGATTGCCAACTAGCACAGTTAGGCTCCTACCAATAAAAGTTACTGAACTGAAAGGTGAATTTCAGTAGCATTAAAATATAAGTGAACTGAGGCCCTACTGTCAGGTTATCTGAAGTTTAGAAATGCTTGCCAAACACCCTAAGTATAGAGCTACCATTGCTACAGCTGAGCAGGAGACAAAAGACCCATTAAGTGGGTTATTCCTCACTGCTACGGCAGAGTAGGGCAGAGAGAGATTTAACATCTAAGTTTGTAAATATTCCATCATATTTATAAGAGAGATAAAAGTGGAGTCCACTCAAAATCTCTATTAGGTAAAGAAGGAGATAAGATAATGAATGTTAAGGTGGGATCTCTATTTTTCAGCTAAGAAGCAAGGGAAGAAAAACCCTCATATTGCTGGGGGAAACCCTGAGAGGTTAGGAAACCTATAAACCAGGGGTCCTCAAACTTTTAAACAGGGGGCCAGTTCACTGTCCCTCAGACCGTTGGAGGGCCAGACTGTGGGCCCCAGGATGAGTTGGTTGCTAAGCAGGACAGGCAGTGGTGGCAAAAACACCCGGCAGGCTGGATAAATGTCCTAGGCGGGCTGCATGTGCCTGCGGGCTGTAGTTTGAGGACGTCCAACCCTCAGTTCCACTAGCGTACTTCAACTCTGGAGAAATTCATGGGGCACAGGAATGGGTGGCTCTACAACCAATAAAGGCAGTTCACTTGAGTGGGAAGAGAAGAAATTCGGCCTATTTAGTCACAATTCATGTTTTCCTGCCAGCCAGGCTGGCTGGTTTACATAAAGTCCCTAAGAGAGGGATGGGGTTAAGTGACAGAAGCTTTCTTATCACCCTCACCAAACTAAAGCCCACTCCATCACACTTCCTTGCTACCCACAAGATAAATAAAAAAGAAACAGTAGCATAAGATCATCCTGGAGAAACAGATATTTTCTTGGTAGCTGCAAAAAGTCTCCATTCTCTCTCTCTACCTACATGTCCTGTGCCATTCCTTCATCTTCTCATCCCCTGCAGCTTCTCTCTTGGTTCTGAGAAAATTAACTACGTCACACATAGAGTCTAACTCTCTCTTCACAGCTGAGTCAGGCTAACTTAAAGCTTAAGCCAGTAGACCCCAGAACAGCTAAAGACATTAACCTAAAGTTTTACCATACTAAGATCATCTATATATACCACAGCAAAATGCAAAGACCTTCCTTCAGCCCCAATACAGAATGAATAGGAGTATTTATAGTTCTTAAGAGCTCCTCTGTCTCTTGCCAGACATTCTTGTTCCTCAAACCATCAGAAGAAAGATGCTCCCTGGACATGGAGGTACTTGAGTTATATAACTCTATGGGAAGGGGATGTCTATCAGTTGCAGCATTCTTTCCTCAAAGCACCCTCTAAAGGAGAGCATCCTGTACAATGCTGAGTCCCCAGGCCATCATGTACACAGGAACAGGGCCATGCAGCGGGATGCATCAGGCTCCAGGAATGCTGAAGTCCACATATTTGCCATTCAATACCAAAATGGCTTTTCAAGTTCAATCAGCTATAAATGTTGCTTTGTTTTAATTTTCCACTGAACTTCCTGGAACCTATTATCCAACTGTCAGGGATGTATATTTAGCAAGAGCAACATGGCCTCTTTGCCACTGCCCCACTGCTCATGTCACCTCTAATAAATAGAAAAATCAACCCCTTCCTCAATCCCCGTTGTAAATGTGGCTTGAGGCTGATAAAAAATACTTTTGGTAGATAGGACACAAACTGATCAACCACTGAGAGTTACCTGCAAATCCCAACTCTTTCCTAGATTAATGCTGCTGCAAGGTTTTCTAATAGTCCAGGAAAACTCTCTAATGCTTGTACTCATTGGAATTTTGGGAATGCTAGTAGTAGAAATGACCTAAGAGAGAAATTTAATATAGGGATAGCAGACTTTAAATATTCAATCCTAATACAGCATATAATATTCAAGAGGAATAATCTGAAAAACCAAAATCAGGGCTAACAGGAATAAGGCAGGCAACTGGACAGCTTCAATTTCATCTCATGAAGCTAGTTTGAAAACATAACTTCCTCTTGGTCAACAGAACATGAGGCAAACAAAACGTTTTCCATTCTGTCAAGATTCTTTTGCCTTGGGTGGTGCCTATGGCTCAGTGGGTAGGGCGCTAGCCCCATATACCAAGGGTGGCGGGTTCAAACCCAGCTGTGGCCAAACTATAACAAAAAAATAGCCAGGCGTTGTGGTGGGTGCCTGTAGTCCTAGAAACTCGGAAGGCTGAGGCAAGAGAATCACCTAAGCCCAGGAGTTTGAGGTTGCTTTGAGCTGTGTGATGCCAGGGCCCTCTACTGAGGGCAATAAAGTGAGACTCTGTCTCTACAGAAAAAAAAAAAAAAAGATTCTTTTGGGTTTTCCAGCTACTGATACTTTTTACTCTGATATCAAACAGTAAGAATAGACTAAACTTGAATGAGAAACACGTGTACCCTACCACTTTTCCAATTCACCACTTCTACCAACTAGAAATCCACCTAAATCCTGTAATTATCCACATGGCCTCTTTCCAGTTCCACAATATCCAGCACAACTCTTCAAGCCTAACAGAAGAGGCCTATATATTATATATTTAAAAATATAGCTGCAGCTAGGTGAGGTGGCTAACACCTATAATCCCAGCACTTTGGGAGGCCAACATGGGATGATTGCTTGAGACCAGGATTTCAAGACCAGCCTGGACAACATAGTGAGACCGCATCTCTACCAAAAAATGTCAAAATTAGGCCAGGTGCAATGGCTCATGCCTGTAATCCCAGCATTTGAAAGGCCAAGGTGGGTGGACTGTGTGAGCTTACAGGCTCCAGACCAGCCTGGCCTGAGCGAGACTTTGTCCCTTAAAAAAATAAATAAATAAACCCAGCTGGTTCAGCGCCTGTGGCTCAAGCGTCTAAGGCGCCAGCCACTTACACCTGAGCTGGTGGGTTCGAATCCAGCCCGGGCCCACCAAACAATGACCGCTACAACAAAAAATAGCCTGGAGTTGTGGCAGGCACCTGTAATCCCAGCTACTATGGAGACAGAGGCAGGAGAATCGCTTGAGCCCAGGAGTTGGAGGTTGCTGTGAGCTGTGATGCCACAGCACTCTACCCAGGGTGACAGCTTCAGGCTCTGTCTTAAAAAAAAACAAACAAAAAACCCAAAACAAAACAACAACAACAACAACAACAACAACAACAAAAACAGCCGGGCGCTGTTGTGGGAGCCTGTAGTCCCAGCTAGGAGGCTGAGACAAGAGGATCACTTGAACCCAAAAGGTTGAGGTTGCTGTGAACTAAGACGTCATCGCACTCTACCAAAGGTGACCAAGGGAGACTCTGTCTCCAAAAAAAAAAAAAAGTGAAAATTATCTGGTGGATTCAGGGGGATTGTGGTTGCACTCCTACAGTCCCACAGTTCCAGCTACTTGGAAGGCTGAGACAGGGATCACTTTGGCCCAGGAGTTTGAGATTTATGCCATCTAGTCTGGGCTGAACACAGTGAGACCCTGTCTCAAAAAAATAAATAAATAAAACACACACATACATATACACAATGCCAAAAAATATATGCACATTTTAAGAGATGTTATCTCTGTATTACTTTTTGAAATTGAACTGAAGGCACCATTACTGGTCAAATATACCTAGACATGCTACACACATCCATTTTACCCAAAATTTCTACACTTTGGTGGTGAAAAATTTCACTTACAACAAGATCTTTTTAAATATGTATACATTTTTTTTTGGCACTCCTATAGGTTGGTCATAATTTTCCTAAATTATACAAAAGTAAACCAATAACCAAAAAACATTTTTCTATAACCCAGAAACATAAAATAATATAAACTCAAAATGAAAGTAATTTCTAGCCAGCTTGGCAATTGTAGCTCAGCAGCTAGGGTGCCAGCCACATACACCAGAGCTGGTGGGTTCAAACACAGCCTGGGCCTGCCAAACAACAATAACAACTCTAACCAAAAAACAGCCGGTGTTGTGGCAGGCACCTGTAGTCCCAGCTACTTGGGAGGCTGAGGCAAGCGAATCGCTTAAGCTCAAGAGTTTGAGGTTGCTGTGAGCTGTGACATCAAGGCACTCTACTGAGGGTGACAAAGTCAGACCCTGTCTCAAAAAAAAAAAAAAAAAGAAAGAAAGAAAGAAAGTAATTTCTAGTTAAATGCAGTGGCTCACTGTAACCCCAGTGCTTTGAGAGGCCAATGCAGGAAGATCAATTGAGGCCTGAAGTTAGAAATCAGCCACAGTGAGACCCTGTCTCTACAAAAAAAAAATCAAAGAATTAGTTGAGTAAGGTGGTGTGCAGGAAGATCAATTGAGGCCTGAAGTTTGAGATCAGCCACAGTGAGAACCTGTCTCTACAGAAAAAAAAAAAAATCAAAAAATTAGTCAAGTGGGTGGTGTGTATGTGGCTCAGGAGGCTGAGGCAGGAGGATCCCTTGAGCTCAGGAGTTCAAGGTTACAGTGAGCTATGATCACGTCATTGCACTCCAGCCTGGATAGCAAAGAAAAACCCTGTCTCAAAAAAAAAGTCACTTCTAGGACTAATTCAGCATCACTAGATTAGCAGATCCAGAATAGGGAGAAAATTTAGAAGAGCAAAATAAAAATTTTCATTCCAAAATCAGTAAGTTCTAGATCCATAAAGACATTAAAAAATCATAACCAGGAAGGCCAAAAGTTTATTTTTAAAAACCCACCCAAAACAACAACATAAAACCTCAAACCAGCCTTAGCTGAACAAATACAGTACACAAGATCTCCTTATCAGCTATGGGAGGGAGGTGAACAAGCAGTATCTCAAGTACAAATGAGGACAGTGAGGCAAAGCAAAGAAAAGCTACAAACTGAGCTTACTAAAGAAAAAGAATAGGGGTGACACCTGTGGCTCAAAGGAGTAGGGTGCCAGCCCCATATGCCAGAGGTGGTGGGTTCAAACCCTGCCTGGCCAAAAACTGCAAAAAAAAAAAAGAAAGAAAAAGAATAAGCTTCAGATTTATAACCTCTGGGCCCTGACCCAGATAAGGGGAAAATCTGTATTATCAGGGGAACAGTAGACCTCAGTCTTTCCATTTCATTTAAATATTCTTACGCTCATCTCCTCAAAAGCCATCTTATTAGTGCTGTTGACCAAAAATAATATAAATATACCCTTGCATCTATGGTTTGTGTATATGTGTATGTGACAGGTCTATCTCTGTTGCCATGGCTAGACTAAGTGCAACCTCAAACTCCTGGGCTAAAGGGCTCCTCCTGCCTCAGCCTCCCAAGTAGCTAAAACTATAGGTGCAAGCCACCATGCCTGATTGATTTTTCTATGTTTTGTATAGATGGGGTCTTGTTCAGGCTAGCCTTGACCTCCTGAGCTTAAGTGATCCACCTGCTTCAGCCTCCTAAAGTGCTAGGATTACAGGCGTAAACCACTGTGCCCAGCCACAGGGTACAGGCACATCTGTTCTAGTATTCAGCCAGCTTTCCAATTTACATACTTACCCTCAGATATGAGAGTTTCAGTTGTTCTGCATCCTTGCTATCACTTGCTATTGTTTGTCTTTTTCATTTTAGCCACTCTGCTTTACATGTAGTAGTATGCCATTCTGGTTTTGAATTTTTCTAACGACTGATCAAGTTCAGCACATTTTCTTATGTTTGCTGTTTACAGTGTTTACAGAGGTATCCTTTACTGTGAGGTGTCTCTGTTCAAGTCTTTTCCCCATTTTTCTTTTCTTTTCTTTTCTTTTCTTTTCTTTTCTTTTTGTTTTTTTTTTGAGACAGAGCCTCAAGCTGTCCCCCTGGGTAGAATGCCATGGCATTGCAGCTCACAGCAACCTCCAACTCCTGGGCTCAAGCAAGTCTACTGCCATAGCCTCCCAAGTAGCTGGGACCACAGGTGCCTGCCACAAGGCCCGGCTATTTTTTGGTTGCAGCTGTCACTGTTTGGCGGGCCCGGGCTGGATTCGAACCCGCCACCTCAGGTGTATGTGGCTGGCGCCTTGGCCACTTGAGCCACAGGCGCCAAGCCCCCCATTTTTCTATTGTGAAATCTGTTTTTTTCTTATCGATTGATACAAGTTCTTATAGGGATTTTTTTTTTATTAATCAAGTTTGGTAATTTGTGAGTATCACTAGAACTATTCCTCTCAAAAATCAAAAGTTTACTGTATTTCATACAGGTCTCCTGGGCAAAACAAAACTACAAATGAAGCTCATATTTCAATTTTTAAAAAATTCTTATATTTTTTCTTCTTTTTTTCTGCATGTCCACATAACCATACATATTCCAATTTTAAAACAGCAGTTCTAACCTTTGATTCTATCATGCTGAGGGCCCTGGCTTCTAAGAATAGGAGGATGCACTGATGTTTAGGTTCCACAAAAAACTGAAAATGATATTCCCAGTTTAACAGGAATGAAAGTGTGGGGATAGAGGAAGAGAGAAAGCAATACTTTTCCTGGGATGAAAGCCCCTACAGCACACAGGCCTGATTAGTAAATGGAAATTCCAGATAGCCTCTGAATAGAATCCTTTTCCACCTTTCAAATAATTTACAGCTTAATGTCAGCTAAACTTAGTAACTTCTCCCATTTGTCCATGGCAAGGAGATTCTTGGCAGGCTTTCCATGGTCATTACAGGCCTTTTCATAGATCCTTGAAATATGATGTGACCATCAAAATGTCAGCACTTACCTGCTGCCCACACTCTGGACACATGGTCTAACTCACAGGTCAGTGACTGATAACACGAGGAAAAAAAGACCAGCTTTAGATCTGATTCAAGAATAAACACCTGGCAATTGCCATGTTCTTGATAATATAAACTAAAAATGATAATGATGGTCAATTCCATGGTCATATCAGGAGCTATCTAAAGAGATAATCCCTTCCAAAGCAATCACATACAGTGAAAGAAGCAACATTAATAAATAGAAATACCTAAGCAGTGGAATAGCAGTAATTCTGCTGGTGAAAATGCCTATGTTCAGAGATCTTCAATGATTTTCCACTTCTACTGAATTAAGGAGAATAACAGAATTTAAAGCTATAAGGAAGCAGGCATCCAGTCCACTTTCTATCCAATTTGTGTTTGTGTGCATTTGTGTGTCTATGTATGTATTGAGGTTATTCAAGTGATTTAACCTCTTTGAAATCATGACAATGCCCAGTCTATATCTCAAGTCTTCATACTTCTTTTTTTTTTTTTTGAGACAGAGCCTCAAGCTGTCCCGCTGAGTAGAGTGACGTGACATCATAGCTCACAGCAATCTCCAACTCCTGGGCTCAAGCGAGTCTCTTGCCTCAGCCTCCCAAGTAGCTGGGACCACAGGCACCCGCCACAACACCTGGCTATTTTTTGGTTGCAGCCATCATTGTTGTTTAGCAGGCCCAGGCTGGATCTGAACCCGCCACCTTAGGTGTATGTGGCTGGTGCCTTAGCCACTTGAGCCACAGGCACCAAGCCAAGTCTTCATACTTCTTGATAGGTATCTTTTAACTATACCTAGCAACCTTCTTTAGTTGGTGTTTAAGGCCCTATATAACATGAGTCCAGTCCTATCTATTTACCTTTCTTTCTCAATGGATTCCTTGCTCTTCCCCCAACTCTAGATTGTCCTCCCTCCATTCTTTTGGTATCCCTTTACCTCCATCCTTTTGACATTCTTTGGGCCAAAAGATTAGCCCACAAAGATTAGCCTTTACCTTTCTTTTTTTTTTTTTTTTTTTTGAGACGGAGACTCAAGCTATCCCCCTGGGTAGAGTGCTGTGGCATCACAGCTCACAACAACCTCTAAGTCCTGGGCTCAAGCGAGTCTCCTGCCTCAGTCTCCCAAGTAGCTGGGACTACAGGCGCCCGCCACAGCGCCGGCCATTTTTTGGTTGCAGCCATCATTGTTGTTTGGCGGGCCAGGGCTGGGGATTTGAACCTGCCACCTTAGGTGTATGTGGCTGGCGCCTTAGCCGCTTGAACCACAGGTGCCCAGCCAGCCTTTACCTTTCCAAAATAGTACTTGACACTCAAATGTGACTATATTTTTATTCCACAAAGCACCAAAAAGTGTGCAAAAGCACCAAAAGACATGCAATAAAAATTTATTGAATGATTCTTTAAGATAGAAACAAGAGAGATTTTCCCAAAATCAGAAGTATAATATTATTTCACTGAGGAGACCACATATAAAGCAAATACTTCCTCAGGCATATGAAACCAAGGATGCCAATTCATAGAGAAAAGGAAATCTTTAACACCAGGGGTAGAAGGAAACTAGGGTTCAGAGGACAGCTCTATCATTTTATAGGTGAAAGAAAAAGAACCAAAGAAAGCTAAAGGTATTTGCCCAAGTTCACAAAGATTTATTTTTTATTTACTTATTTATTTATTTTTTGAGACAGAGTCTCACTATGTCGCCATGGGTAGAGTGCCGTGGGAATCTCAAATTCTTGGGCTTAAGTGATTCTTTTGCCTCAGCCTCCCAAGTAGCTGGAACAAGAGGTGCCCACTACAATGCCTGGCAATTTTTGGTTGTAGTTGTCATTGTTGTTTGGCAGGCCTGGGCTGAATTAGAACTTGCCAGCTCCAGTGTATGTGGCTGGCACCCTAGCCGCTGACTGTAGGCACCAAGCCCACAAAGATTTAGAGTTTAGAACATAATAGCACCTTCTGAGATTCTGGTGAGATACGGATCTTCTTCCCAGCAGAGTGTATATGTATGTGTGTGTATATACACACAAATAATTCTACTTATAATTTCACAGGGTCCATTCATCTCCTAAAGTCCATTCCTGGATCCTAGATCAGAATGCTTGATCTCAATCCTTCTTGGACCAACATCTTGCATTAAGAAATTTAGAGGGGGCAGGTGCAATGGCCCACACTTATAATCCAGCCAGGTCACACGTGGGAGGAGGATTGCATAAGGCCAGGAGTTCAAGACTAGCCTGGGCAACATAGTAAGACTCTGCTTGTACAAAAAAATAAAATTAGCCGGGCACAGGTGCTTGTGGTCCCAGCTACTGAGGAGACTGATACTGAGGAGACTGAGGCGGGAGGATTGTTTAAGCCCAGGAGTTTGAGGTTACGATGAGTTATGATCACACCACTGCATTCCAGCCTGGGCAACAGGGCAAGACCTCATCTCTATAGAACATTTTTTAATTCTTTTTTTTTTTTTTTAAGAGACAAAGTTTTACTTTGTCACCCTCAGTAGAGTGCGTGGCATCATAGCTCACAGCAATCTCCAGCTCTTGGGGATATGTGATTCTCTTACCTCAGCCTCCCAAGTAGCTGGGACTACAGGTGCCCACCACAACGCCCAGCTATTTTTTGTTGCAGTTTGGCCAGGGCCAGGCTCGAACCTGCCACCCTTGGTATATGGGGCTGGCCCCTACTCACTGAGCCACAGGTGCCCCCCAGGACATTTTTTAAAAAATAAAATAAAACAATTTTTAAGAGACAGGGTCCCACCCTGTCACCAAGGCTGGCCTCGAACTCTAAGGCTCAAGAAATCTTCTCATGCAGCTGAAACTACAGGTATGTACCACTACTCCTGGCCTGTATAAAATTTTATAAATTTACTTATAACCACATAAGGAACTTTTTCTTATATCTATCCTAGTTTGAAGATTATGTTCCTGAATTTTAGTATTCTAAAAGTTGACACTCTTTATTTCATTCCTCTCTGAAATTTTTCACGTTAGAAAACAAAATCTTTCTTAGATGCTGTAACCAGAACCATATAAGGCATTCAAGGTCTTGGCATGCTGTAATTTTGTTTTCAAAATCTTGTAGGGTGAGGCCCACAACAGTGAGGACATCTTTACCTATAAAGCAAATAAGTAATCAGAGAATAGACCACATTCCTGAAATCAGGATACAGACTATTAAAGGCCAAATAAATCTTAAATATATTTTAGATTTTCCCTGAAGTATGTATTAGCTTAAACTTAAATCTCATATACCATTTTTCTGTCTGGATACATTTTTACAAGTTCTTTTATTCTTATTAGAAGAACTCAATTACATGCAAAGATGGAGAACTCATTATGTGTTCTCCAAAGGCAGAATGGCTTTGGAGGCAAAAAGACCTAGATTCGAATCCTATTCATAATATAATCATAGCAAATAAACTTCTCTTGGTGTTTTTTTTTTTTTTTTTTGTAGTTTTGGCCAGGGCCGGGCTTGAACCTGCCACCTCTGGTATATGGGGCTGGCACCCTACTCCTTGAGCCACAGGTGCTCCCCTGCAAATAAACTTCTCTAAGCCACAGTTTCTGCACCTGTAAAATGAAGAAGGAAAAAACCCTACCTTATACACTTGAAAATTAAATGAAACAACGTATATGAAAACATTTAGTTAAGAACAGCTAAGAATATTTTTGAAAAAGCTAAGGACTAGGAGGGTACTTGCTCTGTATATTAAAATTTATGACCAGGCACAGTGGCTCATACCTATAACTCCAGCACTTTGGGAAGCTGAAGTCAGAGGATCACTTGAGGCCAAGTGTTCAAGACCAGACTGGGCATGACCCCATACAAGACCCCATCTCTTAAAAACAATTTTTTTTTTTTTTTAATCAGAAGTTGTAACATGTGCCTGTAGTACTAGCTACTCAGGAGGCTAAGGCAGGAAGATCAATTGATCACAAGAGTTCAAAGCTGAAGTGAGCTATGATCACATTATTGCACTCCAGCTTGGACAACAGAGCAAGATCTCATGTCTAAAAAATAAATACATAAAAATAAAAACAAAAATCATCATGAAAGAAAAACAACAATGGCTAATTTTTCTATATTCTTTAGTAGAGATGGGGTTTTGCTCTTACTCAGGCTGGTCTCAAACTCCAGAACTCAAGCAATCCTCCCACCTTGGCCTCCCTGAGTGCTAGGATTATAGGCATGAGCCACCATACCCAGCCTCCTTCATAATTTTAATGCCATGTCTTAGCCTGAGGAACCCTGAGACTGCATGTTGTGAGCTGCCTGATAGGAAGAGGCTGGGAGACACCTTAATCCTTAACTTGTTCTACTCTGGTATAGCAGCATCCATATGCAAACAACCTCAATTATTCTTTAGGTAGCTATAACAGTCAGGAATCATTGAAATTTTCTAAGATCTCAGGAAAGCCATGTAAGGCTTTTCTAGAAGAAATGTGTTATAGATATTAAAGTCATTTTACATTTGTGTCATTTATGATCAACTGACTTTGACAACAGTGCCTAGACCATTCAATGAAGAAAGAATTGTCGGGGCCGGGACTGGCCTGGTCTCCGGCCCCAGCCTATCTAATTGTCCGGACATGGACTGCTGTGCTATCTTGCACAGCACTCCCCTTAAGTGCAGGAGGGCAATTCATCTTAGTAGGAGGGAGAGAGAAAGAGACACAGTCTTAGTAGGAGAGCGAGTCTTAGCAGTCTTCATAGAATGAAGAAACAAGTGCCCTCCAAGCAGGAGCAAAAGAGTTAGAGTGAGTTGGGCAGTGCCTATGGCTCAAGGAGTAGGGCGCCGGCTCCATATGCTGGAGGTGGTGGGTTCAAACCCAGCCCCAGCCAAAAACTGCAAAAAAAAAAGTGTCAGAGTGAGCGAGTCCGTGAAAGAATGAATATGTCATAGGTGTTTCTTACAATTACAGAGCATTCAAAACATAACTCTCGCTTCTCCTTCCCTTGAATCATTTGGTCTCCTACAAAGAATTGTCTTTTCAAAGAATGATGGTGGGACAACTAGATATCTATATGCAAAAGAATGAAGTTGGACTCCCTATCCTATGTCATTGGATCAAAGATCTAAATGTAAGACCTAAAATTATAAAACTCTTAAAAAAAAAAAAAAAGATAGGTGTAAATTTTGAACCAGGGTTTTTTAACCTTAGTACTAGTGACTGTTTGGGCCAGATAATTCTTTGTTGACGGAACTGTCCTGTGCATTGTGGGAGGTTTAGCAGCATCCTTCATGGCTTCAATCCATTAGATACCAATAGCACACCTCCCTGCAAGTTGAGACAATCAAAAGTATCTCCTGATATTGCCAGATTTCCTCTGGAGGGCAAAATCATATAGTTGAGAATCATTGTTTTAGACTAATTTGCGATCTTTATCTTCTTCCCTTGCAAAATTACCAATGTCTACACTATAACTATATGAATGGTTATCTTCTTAGTTCTCTCTTTTTTTTTTTTTTAGACAGAGTCCCACTCTTCTTGCTCTGTTGCCCTCAGTAGAGTGCTGTGGCATCACAGCTCACAACCTCAAACTCTTGGGTTCAAGAGATGCTCTTGCTTCAGCCTCCTGAGTAGCTGGGACTATAGGTGTGAGCCACTACACCAGGTTAGTTTTTCTATTTACAGGTGTGCAACCAAATATTGTATGGTGATTTTTGAAAATACGGTTCTTTTTACATTTTAAATCATTGTCCTACTCAATTACTCTGAGCGTAACTAACAGGGAACTAAAAAACAAAACAAAAGTAAAACAACAGGCTAGTCACTTTGGCATTGTCTCTTCACAGTCAGAAAAGAATGACATTCCTGACAGCAATCAATAACTTAGGCACATTTGTACAAAATGACAAGCTATGAAAGAAGCAAACTGAATGACAGAGCTTTGTTTGAAATTTAGTGTCACTGCTACAAAGAAATTAGGAAAAACAGTCACTCCTAAACCAAGGTCCTATACTAGAAACCTCAAACACCTCCCCCCTCCTGAACTCTGGTGTCATTAGCTAAAATGAATGCATACATAGATCATTAAGTGTCAACTAGCATAGCAGGCATTGTAAGGTCAGAATTTTTTTAACATTTATTTAACCTGTTTTAATTCAGGTTCTGAGTTCCTGTGCAAGACAATTACTCTACTTGATAGAAGGTTAGGTTTCACTTTAGGACCTCTTTTGTACTGCTAGTACAACTGCAATGCCACTACGACCTTAACTTTTTTTTAGCTCTTGAATAATGCCTGACCTACTGCTGTCACTGTCTAATTCAGAGACTGAGGCTGGCAGAAGGAAATGGCTCTGGAAGCCACAGCTGTTACACAGAACAGCTACCATCTTCCAACTATGAGAACCACTTCCAGCTCCTTCTTTGATCAGTTTGCTCAATATAAATTTCAGATCTAATCTGAAGCCAGTGAAAGGAGCTATGGCTTCTGAGACTAAAGCTATTTTGTTGAAGAATATTATCAAGGGAACTGTATATATAGCCAGACAAAAAGCCAAGATACTCCATAAATATGAGGCCTAATCTTCCCCTACCTTTCAGAAGACCTGAAACCCCTTGCCTAGTCATGTGAAAACATACTCCATCTGACTCAACCATCACTCATTTTTCGCACTGTTTACTGACCATACCCATACAGATGGTGTGAAAGTTATTCCATCTTCTTTTCAAAGAACGTGATTATATTTAATATCATACTTTAAATAATAATAAAAACAATCATTTAATCACTATGTACTATATACCAGGTAGGTACTATGATAAACACTTGACTTACATTACCTTATTTTTAATTTTCACAATGATCTTAAAATAAAGGTTTTACATTTTCCCATTTTTTACATTTATTTTTAAAAATTAACATATAGGCTGGGCACAATGGCTCATGCCTATAACCCTAGCACTCTGGGAGACTGAGGCAGGAGGATCCTTGAGCTCAGGAGTTTGAGATCAGCCTGAACAAGAGCAAGATCCCATCTATACTAAAAATAGAAAAGTTAGCTGGGCATTGTGGTGGGCACCTGTAGTCCCAGCTATGCAGGAGGCTGAGACAAGAGGATTGCCTGAACCCAGAAGTTTGAGGTTGCTGTGAACTAGGTGGACAATAGGGCACTCTAGTCCAGACAACAGAGTGAGACTCTGTCTTAAAAAAAACAAAAAACAAAACTAACACATAATAAATTGATTTGGGAGTATATGTATATTATCTATGAATTCTAATACACATATAGAGTCATATAAACATGAGAGCACGAAGGATTCAGAAAAATTTCCTTATCTCAAAAATCCCCTCATATTCTCCCTTGATAGTAGTCATACCTTTCCTCACCTCTATTCCCTGGCAATGCTCTGTTTCTTGTCTCCATGATTTTGCTTTTTCCAGAATCCCATATAACTGCAATCATTTACTCAGCATAATGGCTTTGAGATCCATCCAAGTCATTACACATCAATAATTCATTCCTGGCTCGGCGCTGTAGCACAGTGGTTACAGTGGAAGCCACATACACCAAGGGTGGTGGGTTTGAACCTGGCCTGGGCCAGCTAAACAACAATGACAAATGCAACAAAAAAACCAGCTGGGCATTGTGACAGGCGCCTATAGTCTCAGCTACTTGGGAGGCTGAGGCAAGAGAATCGCTTAAGCCCAAGAGCTGGAGGTTGCTATGAGCTGTGAGGCCAGGGCACTCTACTGAGGGCAACATAGTGAGACTCTGTCTCAAAAAAAAAAAAAAAATAATAATGATTCATTCCTTTAGTGGTGAGTAGTACTCTATGCTGTCACCATTTTTCGGATAAGGCACCTGAGATAAAGAAAGGTTAACCAACCTTCCCAAGGTGAGGTGAGGCTAGTATTCAATGCCAGGTCTGCATGGCTACAGAACCTGTATATACTCTTTACCACTATGCTATACTTCCCCTGTTAGCCTAGGCTCTGAGAAAAAGGAGACAATCCCTATTTAAGCATTAAAGATTCTTTTGGAACAACAGAGCAAATGATTTTCATATTTACCAAAAAGAAGCCAAGAAAAGTTTGTCAAAATCTCTAGCAAAACTATCAAGGGAGCATAATATAAAGGTATCGGGAGCTGTAATTAGTGAAACAAGCCTAAGTTTATAATCCCATTTCTGCTGCTTACTAAGTATGTGACCTTACACAAGTTCTTCACCTCTGTTTCTTCTTCTATAAGATGAGGATAATATTATCTCGAAATATTCTTAGAAGTATTAAATAAGATGATATCTGCTCGATATTATTACCACCTATACTGAATAGACCCAACAAAGTCAGACCAAACCAAATACCTACTAAATATACAAGTATTTATTAAAGCTCTAAAAGATGTAGAAGGCATAGTCCTAGACTATGGTACAAGGAGAACATATTCTAGCTAGAAGACATACTTTCCTAAAAATACAATTGATACCATTATATAATATGATGCTAAATTATGTGGCTGTATCTATAAATGGAATATAGACATAAACTCATAATTTAATTTTAACCAACAGCTTTAACTTTCTATTTAATTTTTTTTTTTTTTTTTGAGACAGAGCCTCAAGCAGGCCCCCTGGGTAGAGTGCCATGGCATCACAGCTCACAGCAACCTCCAACTCCTGGGCTCAAGCGAGTCTCCTGCCTCTGCCTCCCAACTAGCTGGGACCACAGATGCCCGCCACAACACCCGGCTATTTTTTGGTTGCAGCCATCATTGTTTGGCGGGCCCGGGCTGGATTCGAACCCACCAGCTCAGGTGTACGTGGCTGGCGCCTTAGCCGCTTGAGCCACAGGCCCCGAGCCTCTATTTAATTTTTTAAAAAATCAGAATCAACACTCAGGTGTGGATTCTACCTGTCTTCTAGTCTAGAACATTACCTTGACATAGATGACAGCAAAGCTTTTACTGGTCAACACCTAGAATATATTTTTAAAACTAGTTTTAATGGAAGAAAAAGTATCCAATGTACACAGCCCTATTTTGAAACTAATTCATAGCTTTTATAGGAATGTCATTACCTAATTATCGCCTTAGAATGTGGGACGGGGGTGGGAGAGGGGTGATGAGGGGGATGGATGGGGGGAGGGAGGGTGATTGGTGGGGTCACCTCTATGGTTAATCTTACAAGGGTAGAAGTGAATCTTTCTAAAAGCAGAGCATAAATGTCTTGACTGAATAACTAAGACAACGACAAGAAGGTTATGTGAACCAGTTTGATGAGAGTATTTCAAGACGTATATGAAAACAGCACACTGAACCCCATGATTGCATTAATGTACATAGTTAAGTTATAAGAAAAAAAAAAACAAACTAGTTTTAACTTGAGTGGTGCCTGTGGCTCAGTGGGTAGGGGGCCGGCCCCATATACTGAGGGTGTCGGGTTCGAAACTGGCCTTGGGGCTCGGCACCTATAGCTCAACCGGCTAAGGCGCCAGCCACATACACTTAAGGTGGCAGGTTCGAATCCCCAGCCCGGACCCGCCAAACAACAATGACGGCTGCAACCAAAAAATAGCCAGGCGTTGTGGCGGGCGCCTGTGGTCCCAGCTACTTGGGAGGCGGAGGCAGGAGACTCGCTTGAGCCCAGGAGTT
>CAUYQS010085291.1:0-11534 GCA_963574585.1 Otolemur crassicaudatus
CTTCATGTCATTTTCTCAGTCATTGTTTCAAAACGTTCCATTCTACTCTGAGAAAGATTCACTTGTACCCCTCCATTTTTCTTTCTGTAAGTGGGTATAAGAATAAGTCATATAAAATATTTTATGGTATGAATCGAAAGCCTAAATAAATAATTTTAGATAACCAGTTTCACTTCTACCAAAATAGAAAAATTATAAGAAAATTATGGGGTAAATATTAGTCAGAGAGCACCAGCTGAAAAATAGCTTGTTCATTATCCTTGTATAAGGCAGGAAATTCTCCCCCATTGGAATTATTCCTTTGAGAAAAAACTTTGTCCTCAGAGGCAATTCCATTGCTACCTTGTGATGATAGAGGGGTGAATGAGATTGGTCTTCTGTCCAAAGAAGAGAGAGAAAAGTTATCAACTTGCTATCACCTGTGACTCATTATATTTTCACAGAGAGCAGGGTCCAGAGAGAAAGCAACCTGGTAGAAATAAATTCAAATATAAGATCAAGTGATCACATCAGTGCACTCTAGCTAGCCAGGGTAAGAGAGCAAGACTCTGGAGAGAGAGAGAGAGAGAAGAAGGGAGGGAAGGGGGAAGGAAGGAAAAAAAGAAGGAAGGAAGGAAGGAGGGAGGGAGGGAGGGAAGGAAGGAAGGAAGGAAGGAAGGAAGGAAGGAAGGAAGGAGTGTCTCTGTCTTGGAACTGACCTTTTTTCACTCTAATTTTTATCACCATCAGGTGATTTCCTGGTAATACAAGTAGAGGGAAAATAGGCAACTTCTGTAGAGAAGAGTAATATTATTTTATTGTTTTATATTTGGTCTGTTAGGTAAGTTTAATTTCAAAGAGGGAAACTGAATGTATTCAGGAGTTTGAGATAAGCTCCATTATCTCAGTGAAAATTTCATTCTACTGGCCTTTCCAAAGACTCAGAGAACAAAAGGAGCATTCACTCATTCAGTGTTCATTCAACAAACATTTAATTAAATATTTACTCTAGAACAAGCATTGTGTTAGGAGTTGATACTGAAGTAAATAAAATGGACAAGGCTTCCCATCCTCATGGAACTTACATGGCAGGAGGGACAGATTAAAAACAAATAAATTTAATAACAAATAATTTTTAAAAAATAAAGAAATCTATTTCAGGCCTCCGTGAGTGTTATAAAGAACACTGAAACAGGAAATGGAGTAGAGAATGATGTATGTGTGGTAGAGGGGCTATTTTAGATAGGGTGATCAGGGAGGGCCTCTTGGAGGAGGTGGCACATAAGATGACATTTGTATGCTCAAAAGGGAACAGCTATGCTTTTTTAGGAGTGCTAAACAGAAGGACAAGCATGTACAAAGAACCTGAGATGGAAATAACCTTGGGGTGCTACAGGAATAGTAAGAAGGCCAGTGTTATGGGGTGAATTGTGTCTCCCAAAAAGCTCACATGTTGAAAGCATAACTCTCAGTACCCTAGAATATGACCTTATTTGGAAATGGGTCAATGTAGATGTAATTAGTTCAGATGAGGTCACACTGTAGAATGAGCTCCTAAACCAATATGACTGGTATCCTTATAAAAAGGGGAAAGTTTAAACACAGTCATGCACAGAGATCAGGGTTGTGCTTCTATAAGCTAAGGAAGGCCAAAGATTGCCAACAAACCACCAGAAGCTAGGGGATAGGCACAAACATATCCTTCCTCATAGTCCTCAGAAGGAACAAATTCTGACTTCAGAAGTACAAGACAACCAATGTCGGTTGTTTAAACCACTCAGTTTGTTGTACTTTGTTAAGGTAGCATAGCAAACAAATACAACCAGCACTGCTGGAGAGAAGTGAGAGATAAGGCTCAGCACTGTAGCTCAGGCGGCTAAGGCACAAGCCACATACCCCAGAGCTGGCAGGTTCGAATCCAGCCCGGGCCTGCCAAACAGCAACAACAACTACAATCAAAAAATAGCCAGGCATTGTAGTAGGTGCCTGTAGTCCCAGCTACTTGGGAGGCTGAGGCAAGAGAATTGCTTAAACCAGGAGTTGGAGGTTGCTGTGAGCTTTGATGCCACAGCACTCTACCCAGGGCGATAGCTTGAGGCCCTGTCTCCAAAAAAAAAAAAAAAAAGTGAGAGATGAGTTCAGAGGGGGTAGGTAAAATTAAAATTACCTAGGACTTTGCAGGCCTTTGAAAATGTGTTGCAAATATACCTAAACCCATCGTTGTTAGTCTTTTGTTTGGGGGGGAGGTGGTGTTTCATAGTCTCACTCTGTTGCCCAGGCTAGAGTACTGTGGCCTCAGCCTAGCTCATAGCAACCTCAAACTCCTAGGCTCAAATGATCCTTTTGCCTCAGCCTCCAGAGTAGTGGGGACTAAAGAGGCCCACCAGGATGAATTTTTCTATTTTTAGTAGAGATGAGGTCCTCCCACATCAGCCTCCCAGAGGGCTAGGATTACAGGCATGAGCCACTGCACCTGGACCAAACCCATTGTTTTTGGTAGAATTAGGATGCCTCTGAAGATTAGAAGTGGATGAGAGGCATAGGTTACCTCTCCCACAGCCTCTTTGTAAAACAGAATATTATAACAAAGGTAACCGTTAAACTGAATTCTATGACATAAACAGTATTGGCAATCAGGGACCAAAACAATCTTAGAGTCTTTTCTTGCAAACTGGGTCAAGTACAAGCAAGTTCTTTGATACAAGATTCACCTGAAACAGATATAGTAACAAGATCAGCCTATCTTTCCTATTGGATCAGGAAAATCTTCTATTAAGTGGTATATAGTATTTATTTATTTATTGTTGTGTTACAAATTACCCCAAAATGTAGTGGCTAAGAACAAGAAACATCCAGGACCATCTAGCAGGCTAGCTACCACATGTTGGATATAAGACCACATAGAGTTTGAGGCTGAGATGCCACTTCAAAAGATGCTAAGCTGGAGAGCTGGTTTGTCAGATTTATATATCTCCACTTACCAGGCACAAATTGCTATAGGCCTTTGAGTAAAGCCAGGGACTGCTACTTGGGAGTAATTCTCTGCTGTTTTCGGTTCTGCCCACTGGTTTCTTGGTTCTTCCCTCTGAGTCACTGGTTATTTTTTCCCTATTAAAAAAATGGTATGTTTCCTGGACTACCTTCTGCTCAAAGATCAAATTGAACGAAGCATGGCCTCAGGAGTTTGAGGTTTGACACCATGGCAATCTAGCATGGGCAACAGAGTAAGATTCTGTCTCCAAAAAACAAAAAAGGGCAGAAGACCTGTAGATACATTTTCAAAAGAAGACATACAGAGGACAGAACAAGGCTGAGACTGCCGGCTGAGGGGATAGGAAATGACGTAGGGATTGCCGCGGGGCACGAGGTTTCAAGATGGCGGTGGCTGGGTGGTTGACCGAGAGGCTGGGAATCATCTCTTCCTCACTTCTTGCAGCCCCGGGAGCCCAGCAGAAGTGTTTTTTTTTTCTTTTTCTTAATGAAAAAGTAAACCACACAGTTTGTCAACATGGGACAGAGATCTACATCATCCACCAAGAGTGGAAAATTTTTGTTGTTGTTGTTGTTTAGACAGAGTTTCACTTTATTGCCCGCGGTAGAGTGCCGTGGCATCACATAGTTCACAGAAACCTCCAACTCCTGGGCTTAGGTGATTCCCTTGCCTCAGCCTCCCGAGTAGCTGGGACTACAGGTGCCCGCCACAAAGCCCAGCTATTTTATTGTTGCAGTTTGGCTGGGGTCAGGTTTGAACCCACCACCCTCAGTATATGGGGCCAGTGCCCTGCCCACTGAGCCATAGGTGCTGCCCAAGAGTGGAAAATTTATGAACCCTAAAGACCAAGCTCGAAAGGAAGCCCGGAAGAGAGAGTTAAAAAAGAACAGAAAACAGCGCATGATGGTATGAGCTGCAGTTTTGAAGATGAGGGATCCCAAACAGATTATCTGGGACATGGAGAAATTGGATGAAATGGAATTTAACCCAGTACTTCAGCCACAGTTAAATGAGAAAATATTGAAAGATAAGCATAAAAAGCTGTGTGAAACCTTTGAACGTATTCTACCACCCTATGAAAAAGAGAATCCAGATATTTACAAAGAACTGAGAAAGCTGGAAGTAGAATATGAACAGAAGAGAGCTCAACTTAGCCTGTATTTTGATGCTGTCAAGAATGCTCAGCATGTGGAAGTGGAGAGTATTCCTTTGCCAGATACACCACATGCATCTTCAAACATTTTGATCCAGGACATTCCACTACCTGGTGCCCAGCCACTCTCCAATTCTTTTTTTTTTTGAGACAGAGCCTCAAGCTATCCCCCTGGGTAGAGTTCCGTGACATAGCTCACAGCAACCTCCAACTCCTGGGCTCAAGCCAGTCTCCTGCCTCCGCCTCCCAAGTAGCTGGGACCACAGGGGCCCGCCACAACACCCGGCCATGTTTTGGCTGCAGCTGTCGTTGTTTGGCAGTCCGGGCTGGATTCGAACCCGCCACCTTAGGTGTATGTGGCTGGCGCCTTACCCACTTGAGCCACAGGCGCCGAGCCCACTCTCCAATTCTTAAGAAAACCTCAGCCTATGGACCTCCAACTCCAGCAGTTTCTATCCTTCCCCTTCTTGGACTTGGTGTTCCACGTTTGCCCCCAGGCAGAAAACCTCCTGGCCCTCCCCCTGGTCTACCTCCTCCTCAAGTCTTGCAGATGTATGGCGTAAAGCGTGCTTTGCCCTAGATCTTCCTTATCGTAGACGTGACGAAGACATATTATATAGTCCTGAACTTGCTCAGCGGGGTCATGATGATGATGTTTCCAGCACCAGTGATTGCTATCCTGAGGACATGGATCAAGATAAGCATGATGGCAGTGACACTGACAGATCAGATGGAGAAAGTGAGGGAGATGAATTTGTACACCATGATGACGAAAGAGACAACAATGAAGAAAAAAAGTCAGGTCTAAGTTAGGGTGACCAGACGTCCCACTTTTGGTGGGACAGTCCCAATTTATTTTTGGACCGAATGCACAAAGGAAACGGGCGGGAGAACAGTAAGGGAATATATGGTTTCCGGCTGCCTTGTGGCTATTTCGCCAGGATATGAGTTTTATATTATTTTTGTTAATTTTATAATGTTAAACTGTAATAATAACAAATAATTGTTGAGAAATGATTGTTGAGAACTGCTTATCAAAATCTGCATTGTGGTCAGGCCCCGCCTCCGCCCCTCGGTGTCCCCCTCCCCCCCAATGGTGTCCCGCTTTACCAATGTTAAAATCTAGTCACCTTAGTCTAAGTGTACAATTTGCAGATATGCCAGGAAAATCAAAGGAAAAAAAGAAGAACATGAAGGAGCTAACTCTTCTTCAAACCATGATGCTTTGCATGGCAGGTCAGGAAATCCCTGAGGAGGGACGGGAAGTAGAGGAATTTTCAGAGGACGATGATGAGGATGATTCTGATGACTCTGAAGCAGAAAAACAATCACAGAAACAGCATAAAGAGGAAGCTCATTCTGACGGCACATCTACTGCTTTTTCCTAGCGGCAGGCTCCCCTGCAGTCTGTTCCTCCTTCTCAGATACAAGCACCTCCCATACCAGGACCACCTGCTCTTGGACCACCACCTGCTCCACCTTTACGGCCTCCTGGACCACCTATAGGCCCTCCTCGAGGTCCACCTCCAGATTTGCCTCCTGGCCCTCCTCCTCGGGACCTCCACCAAGGCTACCTCCCCCTGCACTTCCAGGTATCCCTCTACCACATCCTGGCATGATGCGCCCATCTTTGGTGCTTCCACTAGGACCTGCCCCCCCCCCCGGGCTTTTCCCACCAGCTCCCTGGTCAAACCCTGGGGTTTTAAGTGCCCCACCCAATTTGATTCAGCGACCCAAGGCAGATGATACAAATGCAGTCACCATTGAGAAGAAAGCCACAGCAACTAACAGGGCCAAACCACAGATCACTAATCCCAAGGCAGAGATTACTCGCTTTGTGCCCACTGCACTGAGAGTACGTCGAGAGAATAAAGGGGCTACTTCCGCTCCCCAAAGAAAGTCAGAGGATGATTCTGCTGTGCCTCTTGCCAAAGCAGCCCCAAAATCTGGTCCTTCTGTTCCTGTCTCAGTACAAACTAAGGATGATATATATGAAGCTTTCATGAAAGAGATGGAAGGGCTGCTGTGACAACTTTTGATGCCAGACCAGGCATCACAACAGTGGCCCATGAAGAAAGAAGCTCTTGTTAATCTTAGCTGAAAGAGCTACTTCTACTGTCAGGGTATTTTCTAATTTCAGTTCAAAGAATATCCTAAAGTTTAGCCTTGTTGAGAATTTACTTCATATAAGAGAGAGTATTTCATTCACAAGATTGGTTATTGAAGCAGTGCTGCTAACATCATTCCCTGTCACACCACCATTTCAATCTCATTTCTTCCCCATTTCCAGTTCTTTGGAAATTTGTGATCAGGGGGATCTTACTTCCTTATCTGTTTTGACTCTCTTCTTGTGTGCTGTGGGCACTGGAGTAGAGATTTCTGAAAACCCAGTTTATTTCATCTTGCCTTGTGTGTTTTGAGTTATTTTTAATATTTTCCTGTGAATATTTTGTAATATTTTACTTGTAGTGAAATGAATCACAATGTCATTTCCTAGTAGAAAGCAGGATATGTGGGAAGAAAATGTACAATTCTTTGATTAAAATTATTTCCCACTCACCTAAACTTTGAGTGTTTCCTGGAAAAAATAAATAAATGTTCTATACCAAAAGAAAAAAAAAAGAAGAAGAAGACATACAAATATCAACAGATATAGGAAAAGCTAATTGCCAGGGAAATGCAAATCAAAACCACAATGAGATCTCACCTCACAGTTGATATTATCCAAAAGATAATGTCACTGAGCATGTAGAGAAACGGGAACTCTTGTACACTGTGGTGAGCATAGAGAGAAAAAGGAACTCTTGTATACTGTTGATGGGAATGTAAATTAATACAGCCATTATGAGAAACAGTACAGTTTCTTTTTATTTATTTATTTATTTGAGACAGAGTCTCACTTTGTCGCCCTTGGTAGAGTGCTATACCGTCATAGCTCACAGCAACCTCAAACTCTTGGGCTCAAGCGATTCTCTTTCCTCAGCCTCCCAAGTAGCTGGGACTACAGGTGCCCACCACAACACCTGGCTATTTTTTTGAGACAAGGTCTCGCTCTGACTCAGGCTGATCTTGAAACCGTGAGCTCAGGCAATCCACCTGCCTTAGCCTCCCAAGGGCTAGGATTACAGGTGTCAGCCACTGTGCCTGGCCATTATGGGAAACAGTATAAAGCTTTATTCCCAAATTAAAAACAGGACTACCACATAATCCAGCAATCTTAATTTGGGGTATGTTTCTAAAGGAGTTGAAGTCAATATGGTGAAGGAGATCTCCACTCTCATGCCTTAAAAAAAGAAGGAAATTACGTCATTTGTGACAATGATAAAGGGTTTCCCCACTCAGAGCTGGACAGGGACCCCTCATTTTCTAGGCCTGGGTGAGCTCAGAAATCAAGTCCCATCATAGATCCCATCTCTAGGCATAAACAGGCCCTTTCCAAGCCACATTCTCTGGACACCAAAACAAAGTCATAAACAAAAAAGCAGCCTGATCAGTATCTCATCTGGGCTGCCCCTCCTGGAATAGGGAACACACTCTACTGCCTCACCTAGCGCAAGGACTACAAGGACTGCATTCCTCTGCACTTTGGTAGTTTTAAAATTATTTTCTGTGCACAGGATGCTGGCGAATTTTGACCTGTTTCAGACATACATTCCATCTCCCGACAAACCCTCTGCCCACAGGACAAGAAAAGCAGTATATAAACCCTAGATAGAAGGCCCACATGGCTGTCCACCTGGGCCCCCCTCTGCTACCAGAGATTGTGTTCCCCTCTTTCACTTATATATCTCTTTTTCTTTCAATAAAATCTGTCCTTTCACTTATTTGCTTTGGTCTATGAATTCATTCCTCAAATCTCCAGGACCAAGGACTCAGCAAACAGAAATTCTGGCTACAACAGCATGGACAAACCTGGAGGACATTTCACTAAGTAAAATGAGCCAGGCACAGAAAGAAATACTGCATGATCTCACTTCTGTATGGAATCTCTTAAAAAGTTGAACCTATGGAGCGGCGCCTGTGGGCTCAAAGGAGTAGGGCACCTGCAGCACCGGCTCCATATACGGGAGGCGGCGGGTTCAAACCCAGCCCCTGCCAAAAACTGAAAAAAAAAATGAACCTATAGAAGCAGAGAGAGAATGATAATTACCAAGGGTCGAGGGAGGAAAAATGGCGGGGGGGATATTGGCCAAAGTGTACAAAGTTTCAGTTAGGATTAATAAGTCCTAGAGACCTATTGTACAGTATGGTGACTATAGTAAATAATAACACATTATAGTCTTGAAAATGCTGAGAGAATAGATATTAAATACTCTCACCAAACAAAAACCAGTGAGGTGATGAATATGTTAATTAGCTTGACTTAATCATTTCACCATGTATACATATATCAAAACATCATATTGTACACTGTAAATATATATAATTCTATTTGTCAATTACACCCTGCTGAAGCTTGGGGGGAGAAGCATACAACTAATATGTTATAAATTATATCTCTAATATTATGATAACTATATTTCAATGCAATTGGCTTTAATTGTAATCCTAGGTGTTTTATTTTGTGCGTTAAAAGAAGGTATAAGAAAAAAATAAAATAAAAGAAGGTATAAGAACTTATGATTTAGTGTGAGTTCAGATAGGAGAATGTGAACATCCTAGGCCTTGGGACCAATGGTATAGCTACCTTTGGGGTGTGTACACCTGAGTAGGATCTTTCAAATGCTAATCACTAATCACTCAATGATTAAATGATTAAATGATTAAATTAAATGCTTGCACTTCCAGATACTAAAACTAATCACTCCTGAGTAGATATTCCTGATTAGGATAATTCAGATGTTTAACTAACTACCCCCAGAGTGTGGATTAAAATTAAATTATAAAAACTGTTTATCAATATGAATAAACATTACCAGTTCCTCCTCAACTTTCAAAATACAGTAGAACCTCTGGAAGTTGGCCACCCAAGGGATTGTAATGAACTGGTCAACATATAGAGGTGATCAACATAAGGAACTAGGCCTACTGTATTGATATGTACTTGAGGTACTTGTCCAGTCTATGAAAATTAGGTCAACTTAAGGAGGTGCTTCATGTAGAGAAGTGGTCAACTATGGAGGTTCTACTGTATATACTAAATCCACTTTTTCTTCCTGCTTCTACTGCCCCTGCCCTGCACCAGTTTTACAAAAGATCATTTCGTAGACAGATATGATATTTCACTAAATAATTGATTCTATGAATTAAAGATGCCATAGGTTGTAAGACTTACTCTTTTATGCACAAGAAAGAAAAATTGTTGTCAACTAAATTATGACATACTATTAATAGTAAAATTCATCCCAATTTCAGAAGTGATAAAAAGTGTAAAAGATATGCATGTTAGGGTGGTGCCTGTGGCTCAAGGAGTAGGGTGCCGGCCCCATATACCAGAGGTGGCGGGTTCAAACCTGGCCCTGGCCAAAAAACTGCAAAAAAAAAGAAAAAAAAAAGATATGCATCTTATTTAGAATAGATGAAATAAGGTACATTAAATAGCTGATACTGAAGTCTTTTGAAGTAAATTAGAAACAGTATGAAACATTGCACGTACACAATACAGCATGGTAAAGATTTGGAATTTATGTTTTTCACACTTAGGAAAAGTTGTCATTTCAGTTCTCAATCAAGCCTGCTGACCTGCCACAAGATGGCGAGAGCTCCAAGGAGACACAGGGAAAGGCAGTGGATGTAAATGAAAGCAAATGCCACAGGTGAAAGACCAACAAAAATAATGATGGCAGCCTAGGGAAGAATAAGACCCCATCTTTACAAAATATAGAAAAATTGGTGGCAGATGGCTGTGGTCCCAGCTACTCAGGAGGCTGAAGCAGGAGGGTCACTTGAGCCAGGAGTTTCTGAACAGAACAAGACCCTGTCTCAAAAAAAATGGGAGAGGGCTCGGCGCCTGTGGCTCAAGTGGCTAAGGCGCCAGCCACATACACCTAAGGTGGTGGATTCGAATCCAGCCTGGGCCCGCCAAACAACAATGACGGCTGCAACCAAAAAATAGCCAGGTGTTGTGGCAGGCGCCTGTGGTCCCAGCTACTTGGGAGGCTGAGGCAGGAGACTCGCTTGAGCCCAGGAGTTGGAGGTTGCTGTAAGCTGAGATGCCACAGCACCCTACCCAGGGCGACAGCTTGAGGCTCTGTCTCAAAAAAAAAAAAAGTAGGGGAGAGGATCTAAACATAGACCTGCCATTCAATCCTTCAATTCCTCTACTAGGTATATATCCAAAAGACCAAAAATCACTTTATAACAAAGATATTGCACCAGAATGTTTATTGCAGCCCAATTCATAATTGCTAAGTCATGGAAGAAGCCCAAGTGCCCATCGACCCATTAATGGATTAATAAATTGTGGTATATGTACACCATGGAATATTATGCAGCCTTAAAAAAAGATGGAGACTTTACCTCTTTCATGTTTACATGGATGGAGCTGGAACATATTCTTCTTAGGAGAAAGGATGGGGGAATGGGTGGAGGGAGGGTGATTGGTGGGATCACTTCTATCGTTTATCTTACAAGGGTACAAGTGAATCTTTCTAAGAGTAGAATATGATTGTCTTAACACAATAACTAAGAAAATGACATGAAGGCTATCTTAACCAGTTTGATGAAAATATTTCAAATTGTATATGAAAACACCACACTGTACCCCAGAATTGCATTAATGTATATAGTTATCATTTAATAAAAAAAATATAAAAAAACATATTCTTCTTAGCAAATTATCTCAAGAATGGAAGAAAAAGTATCCAATGTACTCATACCTACTATGAAACCAATTTATAGCTTTCATACAGAAGCTATAACCCAATTATAGCCCAAGAATATGGGGAAAGGGGAGAGGGAGGGGAGGGGAGGGGGGAGGATGGGTGGAGGGAAGATAATTGGTGGGACCACACCTATGGTGCAACTTACAAGGGTACATGTGAAATTTACTAAATGTACACTACAAATGTCTTAACACAATAAATAAGAGCGTGCCATGAAGGCTATGTTAGTTAACCAGTTTGATGAAAATATTTCAGATTGTATATAAAACCAGAACATTGTACCCCATAATTGCATTAATGTACACAGCTATGATTTAATAAAAAAAAAAAGATGAAGAAAAAATGATAGGGCTCCGCACCTATGGCTCAAGTGGCTAAGGTGCCAGCCACATACACCTAAGGTGGTGGGTTCGAATCCAGCCTGGCCCGCCAAATAACAATGACAGCTGCAACCAAAAAATAGCCAGGCGTTGTGGTGGGCGCCTGTGGTCCCAGCTACTTGGGAGGCTGAGGCAGGAGACTCGCTTGAGCCCAGGAGTTGGAGGTTGCTGTGAGCTGTGAAGCCACGGCACTCTACCCAGGGGGA
>CAUYQS010085292.1:0-32603 GCA_963574585.1 Otolemur crassicaudatus
CTGAGCACCAGGACAGCCCGAGCACCAGGGCAGCCCGAGCACCAGGACAGCCCGAGCACCAGGACAGCCGAGCACCAGGGCAGCCTGAGCACCAGGACAACTGAGCACCAGGACAGCCCTAGCACCAGGACAGCCCGAGCACCAGGACAGCCGAGCAACAGGGCAGCCGAGCACCAGGACAGCCCGAGCACCAGGACATCCGAGCACCAGGGCAGCCCGAGCACCAGGACAGCCCGAGCACCAGGGCAACCTGAGCACCAGGGCAGCCTGAGCACCAAGACAGCCGAGCACCAGGACAGCCGAGCACCAGGACAGCCTGAGTACCAGGACAGCCGAGCACCAGGGCAGCCGAGCACCAGGGCAGCCCGAGCACCAGGACAGCTGAGCACCAGGGTAGCCTGAGCACCAGGACAGCTGAGCACCAGGACAGCCCGAGCACTAGGGCAGCCTGAGCACCAGGACAGCCTGAGCACCAGGACAGCCCGAGCACCAGGACAGCTGAGCACCAGGACAGCCCGAGCACCAGGGCAGCCGGAGCACCAGGACAGCCCGAGCACCAGGACAGCCGAGCACCAGGGCAGCCTGAGCACCAGGACAACTGAGCACCAGGACATCCGAGCACCAGGGCAGCCGAGCACCAGGACAGCCTGAGCACCAGGACAGCCGAGCACCAGGGCAGCCGAGCACCAGGACAGCTCGAGCACCAGGACAGCCCGAGCACCAGGGCAACCTGAGCACCAGGACAGCCCGAGCACCAGGACAGCCGAGCACCAGGGCAGCCCGAGCACCAGGACAGCCTGAGCACCAGGACAGCCCGAACACCAGGACAGCTGAGCACCAGGACAGCCCGAGCACCAGGACAGCCCGAGCACCAGGGCAGCCTGAGCACCAGGGCAGCCTGAGCACCAAGACAACTGAGCAGCAGGGCAGCCTGAGTACCAGGGCAGCCAAGCACCAGGGCAGTCGGGTACCAACATAACCGTGTACCAGGGCAGCCAAGTACCAGGGCATCTGAGTAGCAGGGCAGTACCAAGAATGCCCTCGCTCTTGTAGTTGAATGGCCACTAGAGCTTTTCAGAGCTCTTTAGTTCCCCAGCTCCTTCCTCAGGAGCTGTGCACATTGCAGGGACCCGGTAATACTTGCTGCTGAGAGGGACAAATGAGTGAAGCAAGTGCTCTGAGAAGTGTGTGACACCCTGAGAGCAAGAGACTGTTATAATTAGAAAGCTGGAGCTGGTGCTGGGAACCCACCAGAGGAGCTGGTTCCCGGTGCCCGCCCTGTCAGACAGAGCTGTCCAGGCTCCCAGACAGTCTGGGCCTGGGCCAAGGCTCAGAACACTGGCTTACAGTGAAACCCAAGGGAAAAGTCATCCATCACAGAAGGTGATGTGTCCACCCAACCTTCCTCAGACAGTGGAGGATAGGAAAGAATCTGACTTTCCCAAGAGAAGAAGGGCAAGTTTTAGGACTTTCTTTCTTTCTTTCTTTCTTTCTTTCTTTCTTTCTTTCTTTCTTTCTTTCTTTCTTTCTTTCTTTCTTTCTTTCCCTCTCTCTCTTTCTTTCCTTCCTTCTTTCCCTTCTCTCTCTCTTTCCTTCCTTCCTTTCTCTTTCTTTCCTTCTATCCCTCCTCCCTCCTTCCCTTTCTTCCCTCCCTCCCTTCCTTCCCTCCCTCCCTTCCTCCCTCCCTTCCTGCTTTCTTTTCTGTCTTTCCCTCCTTCCCTCCCTCCTCCCTCCCTCCCTTTCTTCCCTCCCTCCCTTCCGGCTTTCTTTTCTGTCTTTCCCTCCTTCCCTCCTCCCTCCCCCCCTCCTTCCCTTCCTTCTTTCTTCCCTTCCTTTCCTTCCTTTCTTCTTTCTTTCTTCTCTCCCTTGCTCCCTTCCTCCCTCCCTTTCCTCTCTTTCTCTCTCTCATTAGTCAGTGAGTGCTTAGGACATTCTGTACCAGCCTCATGCTAAGGTACACCTGAGCCATCTTAGACCCTGTCCCCAGACCTTTCCTGCTAACCCAGGTCTCAGCTCCCCATCTCTTGATCTACACCTTCTCTCAGTATCTCCCAGCCAGAGGGCAGGAGTAGCAACTGGTTCACTCCACCCATACCCTTGGCTTCCTGGACCGATGTGATGGGCTCAGGGCTGCCTTCCCTGAATGGCTCACCATTATTATAAGTGACAGAAGGGAGGTGTGGACAGCTTCTCCGGAAGGAAAAGAGCCCTCAAGAAGGGTCACAGTGGCTCTTTCCTCTCTCCCACATCTAGCTATGATAGGTACAGATTGCAAGAAGGAGAATGACAGGAAAATAGCATTTTGAGTATTGCCACTCAAAATACGGTGCCTGGAGCAGCAGCACCACCAGCACTTGGGCTTGTTAGGAAATGCAGACCCTTGGGCTTCACCTCAGACCTACTATGCCTGCCCAGGTTTGAGAAGTACTACTTTGGTCCAGCAGCATGGATGCCACCTGGAAACTTGCCAGAAGTTCATGCTCAGGCCTCACCCAGACCTGCCAAATTAGAAATTCCAGGGGCGGAGTCCAGCAATTGGTGCCTTAGAGCCTTACAGATGATTTGAATATACACTCTACGTTGATTTAGGGGATACTTTTAGTTTAAAGATAACTCAAAAAGCAAGGAGAATGGACTGAATGGAACCGAGGCAAATGCAGCCAGACACCACCAGGTGCTCCACTTTGGGTCTCAGCAAAAATAGGTGCCTCAGGTCCCTCTCATTCCTACTTCTAGCAGAGACTTGGAATATGTAATGTGGAAGATGCACATCTACGCATCGCAGGAGCTGGAAAGATGTGGACGGAGGGTCAGGCAGCTTGGTGGTGAGCCCATCAATGGACTGTGGCTTCTGACCCTTACAAAGTGGGCTCTAGCCAGCCCTTCAGAATCCTTCCACCACACGGATTCTTAATGCAGAGGCTCTTTAATGTGGAGTCTGAAGCTATGGACAAGGGTCCTGCGATTCCCCGGTTCTCTTGGAGCCCCAGTTGTACCCCCCTCACTGCCACCCTACTCTAAATTTAAAACATTAAGAGCTGATCTGTGGTCTCAGAAGCCCGAGCTCTGCTGCTGTGCAGTCACTACCTCACACAGCTGTGAGCCCCGTCCTGGGATTCTGAATCCACATCTGTCCACCCAGGAGTAGTGCTGGGTCACAAGGTGTCTGGCCCCTTTCTACTTTCTGACTTTTCTCCTGGGATGGTTTGGGGACAGCCGGCTTAGAGAAATCGGCTATGGACGAGGCAACTCTCCTAATTTCTTGTATCCCATAAACGGTTATGTTAGTGTTTAACATGTTTTGGGCTCTCACCCTGTTTCCCCACGTGGTTCACCGTGTGTTATGGTGAGCGCATCTATCCCAGAACTAAGATGCTTCACTACCAGATGTTGACGCTGAAGCTTCACTTCCTGCCACTTCAGTGGAAATCCTGGCCATGTGGCTGTAGGGTCACCACTGAGCAGCATGAACTTTGGCTTCTACGAGAGGCATCGGTGTGAGTATTGTGGCCCAGGTCCAGTTTCTATATTGATGTCCTCCTTCATCACGAGCAGAGTGTATTTTTAGACACTCAACTCTTGTTCTACACAGCCCTGACGTCGTGTGTGTTCTCCTGGGAGCCTTCTCTCAGCCACAACTCCAAGTGGAGACGGACTTGCTTGCCTGCTGCCTGGGCCAGGGGCTGGAGGTTTTTATAGTCACATTGTGCTGAGGTTACTGCCCTTGCCAATGAGTTATTTTGTAGTTTCTTTTTACTGAAGAGCATAGCATGGGGCTCCCAGAGCCGGCATCCTGGGGCCTCCTCTCCTGTTCTGCGCCTGCGCTGATGGAGCCTCTGGTGCTGGTTTCAGGCCCAATTCTCACTCTGCTCTCTTTTAAGACTGCTGCAGTCAGAGAATGCCACTATGCTGGCCCTCAGTTCCAACATGATTTCAGACGTGGATGGATTTTTCTTTCTTTCTTGCAAGCCCAACCACATATTTAATTTTTAAACTTATTTTTATGTGCTGAAGTGGAAGCTTGCTTTAGCTTACCCCAGTATGTCCCAACACCTATGAGCCAGAGGATGTCATATTTCACTATTCTTTTCTAAAAGGAAGTTATTTATTGGATTTGTGGACAGAACCTTTTGTTATCATCCCAGGCTTTCCCCTGGGGTTCTACCAATACAGAACCAAAATCTAGAGACCCAAATGTCTCTGTTCCCTGTGTACCTGCTCTGAGGTGAGAGGAGGACCCAGCCGAGCCTTCTCGGTGCTTCATTCTTGAGATGCTCCACCCTCAGGCACTGATGTCCCACCTCCTTGGTACGCCTCTGTCCCTCCTCCCCAGCCTGGGAACTTGTCTGGGTCTTCTATCGTCGTTCTCCACCGGCGGGACAAGGGAAGGGGTCCCAGACCATGACCCTATGTGGTGACGCAGCAGGGCAGAGGGACAGTGCTGATTGGGGACTTTCTGAGGATACCTAAAGGCTGGCAAAGGCCTTTTCTCTTGTACAGCTATAGAAATGGCTTATCCCAGTTTTAGTTTTCTATAGTGTTAGAAGATAGATCCAGAGATTTTATTTGATATCGCACAGTTGAGGTGGAGGTCCAGGTGTTGAAGAAAAGAAGGGAGGGGGTGTCGGCTAATTTGAGGGGATTTGCCTTTCCAGACCAGTTTTTAATATCCCTGTCCCTCACATTGAAAAAGATGAACCAGAGTCTAATTAATGTAAATGTTTCAGGTAGAAAGTGTGTTTTGAAGTGGAATATGGTAGTTGTCATCTTGACCTGAAAAAAAAAATAACACCATCAGGTGGGATTTGGGGGGGAAGGAAGGGTTAGCACATCGAATTCCTCATCTTCCATAGAAAGAAGTTAACAGATACTATTTATAACTAAGAGTAAATACTAATCTTAAAATGCTAAGTATATTTTATGTTTAGACTAATTTTAAGTATGTTATTTAATGTCTCAAAGGTAACTTTTAGGGACAAAATAAAATTAGCTTAACAAAAACCAAGAAATGGACGGGAGAAGGGAAGTGTGAGGTTGGAGAATTCAATAAATTCCCCATCTGTAACATGTGATAAACGAAAACTTTCTGTTAAAATTAGGCAAGTCGATAATAGAAGCATAAATATCTTATGCTATGGTGGTAACCCTGAGAAGAACGAGAACCAGGAACCAGGAGTCATGCTTATCTCTGGAGAGCAGAGGAGGGAGAATTTTCTCATTTCATGCCTTTCTGTAATACAAATATTTTTAAAGATTATGGGCTTGCAATTATTTCTATGATATGAAAAAATATTTCATGTGTCCAGTAGGCCAGAGATAATTGTGTCTTGGCCAGCCAGGTCTGCACAGAGAAATGTTTTGATTTCTAACTCTGCCAAATCTATCTCTTTAAGCAAGATAAAGCCATGGTGGCTGTGGACAAGCTCACTCTGCTGTGACAGCCTGGCAGGACAGCAGCCAGATAAGATTGTCCCTGCTCTGCCACAGGGAGCGTGGGAGCCAGAGAAGATGGTTGAGTGCATGTTAAAGGGTCAGGCTGGGGCACCTGGCTTGTTTGAGGGTCACTAATAGCATGTCCAGGAAGACTGTTCGGAGTGTAATAAATTGTTACCTAGAGAACAGGGAAAGGAGATTAAAGAAAAGAGTGCTGTTACTGTATTTCCTTTGGGTCCCCTGCCCTCCCCCCACATTCAGTAATTGGTCTTTCTATCTATTTTAGGGCCCCATGTTGGAATTCTTAAGATAATAAATAATCCAGAGAAAATAAAAGGCAAAAGATGTGTTAGCCCAGGTGCCATTCTGTGAACGGGAAGAATGCTCCAGGGCAGGAGAGATGCCTACTGCACTTCAGTGATGACAACACAAGCTGAGAACCCCAGTCCCAACCCTCAGGATGTGGCTTTTTGCCCCCAAGGAAACAAGGCAAGAAGCTTCTATGGTGTGTCCCTAAAACTCATGGTGCCAGCACTGCACCTCCTGCAATTTCCTCAAGTGCTCACATATTTACTATTTTCGGACCATTATTATCTGTATTTCAAGAAACTTCATCTATGAGCTTGGACAGATAAGCCAGATTTCCCCATGGGTTTCCAAAGTGGCACTCACATTTCTGATATCCTTTCCCTTTAGCCCTATGAGATCAAGGGTGTCCCCAAGTCTATCTCAGGAATGTGGAAGATCACTCAAGACCAGGCAGCCAGTGGAGAAGAATCCAGCGACCCCCAGCCACGCCCTCTTCCTAGTCCTCCAAACACCCTGGCCCAAACCACCTCCTTACGCCTTGTTTTTTTAAAAAATCCAACCTCCAGATTGGACTACTATGGTTCTTCACTTTATCTTTTTCTTTTCTCTTTTCATATTTCTTTTCTCTCATTATGGAATCTCAGCCATACCATGGGTCTTCAGTGTCAGCTGTGACAAATACTTTTAGAGACAGGGCCTTGATTTGTCCTCCAGGTTGGACAGTAGTGGCCTGGTCACAGCTCACTGCAGCCTTGAATTCTGAGGTTCAATCCATACTTCTGCCTCAGCCTCCTGAGTAGCTGGAACTACAGGCACCTGCCACCACGCCTGGCTAATATTTTTATTTTTTGTAGAGATGGGGTCTCGCTCTAGTCCAGGCCGATCTCATACTCCTGCCTCAGCCTCCCAGAGTGCTCAGGTTATAGGTGTGAGCCACCACACCTGGCCTAACCAATGTTTTAAACTTTGTCTCCCTGTCCTCATGCTTCTTGTGCTCACCTCTCTGGACACTGTGCAAGTTGGTGCCTTGGTGTCGTGGCACAGTCCCTTCTCTGTGCCTGGAATGCCTTTCTTGCCTTTCAAGTTGTCAAAACCTTCCTTGATAACCTCCCAGCCCGTTCATCGGCATGTCCTCCGGGCTGTTAGAGCACTGTGCATTACAGTATTACACCTGGCACACTGTATCCCCTTCATGTTGGCCCTCCCTGTGTTCCATCACTGATGGGAACTATATCCCATCAGTCTCTTTCTGCCTACTCCTGGCACAAGCCCCACACCTAGTAGAGCACAGAGCCTGGATCCTCCCCAGAGTCCTGGGTGTAAAGCTTAACTTTGGACTCTAACTGGGTAGAAGGCATAGCTCTGCTGCTTATTTGTTGTGGGACTCAGTGAAGTTAACCACTCTGAGCCTCATTACATAGAGTGCTGTGCATGCATGCACCTTCATAAGATGGACTGTTTGCAGGAACCACTCTGATTCCTCATCCGTATGGGAATAAGACTCAGCCCCACTGGGCTGCTGTGATGATTATATCGGCCTGTTCCCACAAACTGTTCTGTGCACATATTAAGTGCTCAATCAAATTCAACTATAATTGTTAGATGAAAGGAGGGTAGTGCACAGGCTCAGTTTTTTTTTTTCTATCCACATTTTGTCTCATCTTTTCTAAAGCTCTTAAGCCAGGTAGTCTCAAGTGAAAAGAACTTTCAGAGCTAGACGATACGACCCTAAAATTACAAGAATAATACCACCTTCATGTGCTTCATAGTATGCTCCCTGTGTTGGAAGCAATGATGGATTTCTAGAGAGATTGGCTTCCTCATCGCTTATCTCCAGATAGGCTTGCAGGTTTCAGGCTGCTAAAAAGAGGCCATCCTGGAAAAGAGGCCAGCCCGCTCAAGATGGAGGTCTCCATTCAGCTGGCAAGCACTTACTAATCCTGGAATGCTCTTTTCGCCGCCTCATTTCCATCCATCACAATGGATGTAGTTTTAGGCCCTCTGCCCTGATTCTATCATCATAGACTGTACCCTCTAAAAAATTAGTTACAAAGCTTATCGTATAGTCTTTGGTTTTATTTTTTATAGTAGCATATTTTATTATTTTGTTTTATTTTTACTATTCAGCTTTTTATTTATTTTATTGTCTTAGGCTTTTGAGGAGGAAGAATTTCCATCAAAGGGTGGAGGGCGGGGCTGAATCTCAAACACAAGCCTTGAGTGCCACCTGGCGGGAACAAGCCATATTGCAAGCATTTCTCCTGCAGAAAAGAGCTTACTATTTATTCAACACTGACTTGTTATTGTCATTGGAAGTTAACACGCCAGCCAGGTTAGTAGACCCACCAACCGACCAACGTGTTTCAGCTATCTGAGCTCCAGAAATCCAGCTGATATAGAAAGAGTCCTGGGGAGAGTAGGAAGGATGAGTTCAGGGTGAATCACCCACCTCAGGGGCTGCTGTTCTCTGTACACACAAAGGAGCAGTTGACTCGTTTCTTATTATGACTTAATGGTGTTACAGAAGTGTCCTTACAGAACTGTGAGAGCAGTTTACAGAGGTTTCCTTAACCATGACAATGACCTCAAGGACACTTTTCCTTTGTCTTGCTCTGTATTCTTACCAAGTCCTTTTGCTGTTGGAGTCTGGAGGTAACCCAGTACGGTGGGCAATGCCGACATTATTCTCTCAGCTGTTATGCAGGGGGGATTGAAATGTCTGGTTTACAGCCAGAGAGCTGTGCAATGATGCTAATAGGACTGGAATACAGATGCCTCCCTTCTGTGGTCCCAGTTTTGCGGTTTTCAGGTTGCAGAGGTGTCTTCCCTCATGTTGTTTTCTCCAACCTCACTCCCCTCTACTGTTCAGGTCTTCCCCTCTCTTTCTACAGTGACTGCAATGACGTGATTGGTCTCCTGCCCTCTGGTCTCCTCCGGCTTCATTTCCCTTCTTTGTGAAGTCACTCTTTCCCAGTGTGTCCTGTGTCCTTCCAGGAGGACTCTAACCAACAGAATCTCTTCCCTGAGGCCTCTCCTGCATCCTCCTTCCATCTGGGCACTGGTAGTCACTCCAACATAGAGTGCTGTGCATGCATGCACCTTCATAAGATGGACTGTTTGCACTATTTGTGACTCCATGGCAGTGCCTCTTCCATCCAATTTTATATCTGCAGTCCCGAGTATGTGGTCTGGCACGCAGTATGAGGTCAAATGCTTAATGAATGTATCAACTCATGCACAAAAAGATGCTTGGTTGGAAAGACTATGGTCTAATGATATCAAGGGTTTGAGTTCAGACATTATATGGATCTGTTATTTTTATGAGAGCCCATGGTACATTCCACCCTCATTCTGGTCAGTCGTTTGAATGGTTTTCCCTTGGAGTATGGATAGATCTACTGGCTTCGTCACATCCGAGAAAGTTCCTGGCTCGAGAACACACAGGTTCTCAGTGGCAGGGCTTCAGAGGGAAAGTCGCTCTCTGCAACCCCTCCAACAGGTTGTTCTCCAAGGCAGGAGGCCTCTGGAGGTAGGAAGAGGAGCTGCGGGACAAAGAGTGTCCGCTCAAAGGGGTGACTGCAGATGAATTGGTGCCGTCATCCCAGCTTCTCCCTTGTAGCCCACTTACTTGGAGCAGTGGCTACACTGAGTTTCTAGGGGGGAAGGCTGGGGTGTCAAGGGGGTGCAGTTTGAGCCTCCAGAGTGCCCACCACCAGCTCTCAGACAGGGCCTCTTTCATCTCACACTGTGCTAAAACATAAAGACTTGCTGGTGATCCCCGGGAAGGAAAGACCCAGGGGCGAGCAGTGCAGTGAGTTGTTGGGGATGGAGGATGGGCGTGAGTCTTGTTTGACAGAAGAAGGGGCCCCAGCTCAGACACACTGTGTATCTTGAGCTGCTCAGCACCTTCAGAGCGGACTCAGGCTCCAAAGGGGCCCAGGACATACTGACTCTTCATTCAAAGGTTCTGTGATACCTGCTTCCAGGTCTTTCTCTGACTATCTGTGCTGGTGTCAAGTGAGGGCAAATCTTCTGAGGATCTGGTTTATCTGCCAGTAAAGCGCTCGCACAAAAGGGGTGATTCTGGCCCAGATTCAACATTTCTTATGGTCATTTGGAGCTACAGAATTCTGTGCACCTAGAAGATACTAATTCAGATTTGGTGAATAAATTAAAAGACAAAGCCATAAACACAGTCACTGCAGGCAGAGCAGACTGTGTAAGTCCCCTCTCCCCAGAACAATGTTCACAGTAAATAGCCTGCAAATCCCTTCATGGCTGGTCCTTAGGTTTTTCTCTGTTTCTCTGGGACACCTTAACTGGCTTCTTTTTTCCCTCTGGCATCTTTGTTTCTTGGCCCTGAGTATGTGTCGGGAGGAGGCGGTCTCCCCACGTTGCTATATTGGGAAGTCTAAGCCTGTTGCTGTGAATAAAGTGACATTTGGCTTCACATCCTTGCTCTGAAAAGAGGCTTCTTCTCCCTGACCATATTTTTAGTTCCCCTGAGGTCATTTAGAACAGCTTATAAGGGGACCGAGGAGGCCACAGATCTGCCTCGCAGACACAGCATCACCTTTGCATGCTGGCACCATTGTGTACATGTGGGGGTGACCTATGAGGTTGGTATTTTGGTGATGTCAGCCACCGTTGTTTCCTCTTCAGTGCTGCAAGGTTAATCTGAGAGTGTAGGATTTGTAATGGGCCACTTGGAAGAGGTACCTCTGTGAACACCCCTGATACACTCGGGCAGTGACAGGGAACTCACAGCCTGCAGGGTGAGGGAGCCCAGCCCACTGCACCAGCCTGTGCTTTACGCATGGTAGTCTGGATTCAGCTGCCTCCTACTCTAGGGGCCTGTCAGTGATGCCAGGGTCAGAAGGGTGGTATCTGGGGTGTAGCACCCTGTCAGGGACCCCGGTGTGGACTCCCTTTCCATACCTGTTCTTTGTCTCAGGTGGCTGGAAGATCTGGACAGCCTCATTCCAAGGGGAGGACATCAGCCTGATAGCCTTATTCAGGGCCATCCCTGTCCCCTGTCCTCCACTCTGTGCAATACTGCTCCCACAGGTGCAAACTCTTGGGGCTGATGCTGGTCACATGAGGGCGCTTCTGCTACCAATGGGCCCACAAGAAGGAGAGTTTGGTGGTGACTGGACAACTTCTGTGCCCCTTGCACTGTGGGAAGGGGAGGCTATGACTTCAGGAGAGGTGGGGGGGAGGTCCCTGACTTGCACAGGAGAGCCATCTACCAGGTGAGTCTCTCCTCCACATACCTGTGGCTGGATCTGGGCCCCCACCTTATGTGGCCGGGAGAGCTAGTGGATGACCTGTGGCTGGGACCATTGCAACTGTGAAGTTGGCAGTGCCTGGCCCAGGTCCACAGGCCTGAGTAAGCCATGCATGGAACTCTTCTGTCCCCCAGACCACCTAGATTCCTCCACGGAGTGACGCACCTTTCTCCAACTTGCCATGGCAGCCACAGATACTGGCTTTGTTGCACTTCCCAAACTCACACTCAGGGCCAAGAAACAAGGGTGCCAGAGATCACATTTCCTGGGCTGTTCTTTCAAATGGCCCCCTTGTCTGTCTGTGTCCAGTGAACGGGATCTGAGCCAGCAAGGCCACAAGGCCACTCCTGACCACCTTCCAGGGCTCCTGCAGGGGGATCTGTGCCTCATCCCCAAGCCTGAGGGCTGAAATGGTGCAGACTGCTGACACGACGGGCTGGGTTGTCTCAAAGCCACACTCTGCATCAGGGGGATGAATGAGAGGTATCAGATGACTTGTCCTAGACTGACCGCTGGCTTCTCAGGAAAGGAGGTGGTGGCCAGCTATAGCCCAATGCCAAGGAGGTCAGACCTGACTTGTGCTTCCCCAAGTGGGGACACAGATGTGGCAGGTCTCACTAGCTTACTGTGTCTGACAACCAAATTCAAAGCTTGACCTCAGCCCCCTTTTAAGAGCAAGTGACTAATGCTCTGTACAGCCACAGATGTGGACCTGGGCAGATAGTAACGGAGCTGAGTCCTTCCCTGCATACCACAGCCATATCCTGGCCCTAGCTATGCCGGACTGGTGTTGCCTAATGAGATGACTCAGAACCCCACTACACAAAGGCTGCAATCCCCATTGTGCACTCTGACCATCAGCCTCCTGGTCTGTGGCACTGTCATAGAAAGCAGTGGATAACAGGGTGCTGCAATTGCCCCTTCCCCTGTTTAAAGGAGCACTGCCCTTGCAGGTGTGCTCACATACACCGCCCTTAATTGTCTGCTGGATTTTCTTAGGCCTTTAAGAAAATATGTGTATGTGTGTGTGTGTACACGTGTGTGTACGTACTTGTGGGTGTTATTTAAGCAAAACTGGGATCATCTGATATGCAGAGATTATTACTTTTATTTTTTAGTATTTCACTTAGGGATAATTTTAGCTAGTTTACAAAAAAATTACAAGAATAGCACAGAGTTCCTGAACACCTTTTATCCAGCTTCCCCTACTGTTAGCTAACATCTTCGATGGCTATGGTACGTCTGTCAGAGTTGAAGAAATTGGCACATTTCTATTCATGTTAACTAAATGACAGACTGTATTCAGATTCCATTAGTTATTCTACTGATGTTCCTTTCCTGTTCCAGGCTTGGATACAAGACACAGCATTGCATTCCGCATCATGTCTCCTTAGCCTCCCAGCTTCTCAGCCTTTCCTTGTTTTCCATGACCTTGACAGTTTTAAAGAGCGCTGGTCAAGCATTTTGTAGAGGGCCCCTCAATTTCGTTTGATGTTTTCCCACTAGACTGAGGTTATGGGTTAATGGGAGGAAGATCACAGGGGAAGTGCCCTTCGCAGAGCACCCATCAGAGGGTGCGTGCCTATAAATGTGTCTTCCCACATGGTCTGCGGGTGTCTGGAGGCTCCCCACTGCAGTGTTACTGTCTTTCCCATTCTCTGTGCTACTCTTTGGGAACAAGCTGGTCTGGCTGACACTCAAGGGGAGGGAAATTAAATTCCACCTCTGGGGGTAGCGGAGAGTATCTACATTTATTGTTTAGAATTTTTCTACATGGAGTAATTGTCCTTTCTTCCCCATTTATTTATTCAGTCATTTATTTACTTACATCACTGTGAATTCCTGGACACGTATTTTATTTTACAGGGTCACAGTGCAATAGTATAATTATTTATCTTGTCGCTCAGATTGTCCCAGTTTTGGCCATTGGGATTTTTTTCAAGTTGGCCCATGTTTCCTTTCAGCATGGTCCCCTCTTTTTTGGTGAGTGCTTTCCTGTTTCTGGCCCTACAAGGCGCTTCAGGTTCATGCTGTATTTTCCTCGCTCAGGCCTACGGTCGACCATTTCTCCCAGAAGTCCTGATGTCTTTCATTAAAGACACTTTTTATTTTATAGATCCTTGGTATTGTCTTCTAGTGTCTATTTCACGTAGTTCTGCTCTGATCTTTATTAGTTCTTTCCTTTTGCTAAGTTTGGGTTTGGTGTGTACTTGCTTCTCTAGCAACCTGAGGTGTAGTTTAGATTGTTTATTTGAGATTTTCTGCTTTTTTAATGTAATGTTTATTGCTATAACATTCCCTCTTAGCACTGCATTTACCATAGCTCACAGGTTTGGTGTGTTGTGTCTACATTTTCATTTGTTTCAAGATTTTTTTTTGTTTCTTTTTTTTTTGAGACAGAGTGTTGCCATTAGGGTCTCATGGAAAAACAATGTTGTGAAGAATAAGCATGCATATTGAAATTGTGTTTTAAATAAAGGTGACCATTGCTCGCTCAGGCCAAATGGCGAGCTTTCTTTATCTACCATTCGGTTTATATAGTCAATCTTGTCCATGTGTGCTATATATACATCAATGACCTCATTAATATTCATTACAATCCCTCTGCACATGCGCATTGGTCATCAATGACTTCATCCTGCACCTGCGCATTTGATATCAGTGACTTAATCCATTTAAACATCTTGTGACTACCCACCTTGTAAGTAGCTCCTCCCTAGTAATCTGATAATCCACCCAACATGCACCTTTAAGCATAACCCTTTCAATATAACCCAGTTTAACATAACTTAATGGAGAACATGTTGTCAGCCATTACTTCTTTTGTTCTTATCTGATGAAGCCTGAGGCTATGGAGGAAAGAGATGGTTTGAAAGTCTGTCCTACTGACCTTGCCATTTGGAGGCAGTTACTTCAATCTTTAAAATAAGGCATAGAGAAACTTCTAGGGCATACAGAAATTTGTGTGCAAACCTCCGCTCCCATGTGGGCCTTAAGTCAGGGGGGTTTTACACCTGCAACCAACCAGGCCGACCTTAGGTCAGGGGGTTTTTCGGCCCTCAACCAAGCCAGCCATATGGGATATTGCCTCCATTTCTCACAAGTATGCCTGCACAAAGTCTTTTCACTGCTCTCCCTCAAACAGCTTTTTTTGACCAGGGGCATATAGGCCTTTCACCTATTGCAGAGTCTTGCTCTGTCACTCTGGGTACAGTGCCATGGTGTCATCACAGCTCACAGCAACCTCAAACTCTTGAGCTCAGGTGATCCTCCTGCCTCAGCCTCCCAAATAGCTGGGACTATAGGCACTTGCCATAATGCCCTGCTAGTTTTTTCTATTTTTAGTAGAGATGGAGTCTCACTCTTGCTCAGGCTAGACTCAAACTCCTGAGCTCAAGCAATCCACCCCCCTCAGCCTCCCAGAGTGCTAAGATTACAGGCATGAGCCACTTTGCCTGATTTACTTCCTTTTAAATCTTTTTGTTGACCCAATGTGTGTTTAAGAACATGGTTACTTTCTGTGTATTTGTACAGCTTCCACAGTTCTTCTTGCTATTGATTTCTGGTTTATTCCATTTTAAAATAAAAGAAGATACTTGATATGATTTCAACTTTTAAAAATTTGTTGAGACGTTTTTGGTGGGCTAATATATCCTCCATTCTGGTCTATCTTAGAGAGTATTCTGTGTGCTGATGAGAAGAATGTGTGTTCCACAGTCACTGGATGAAATGTTGTGTAAATATGTGTCAGGTTTGTTAGGTTGAAAGTGTAGCTTAAATCCAATGTTTCTGTATTGATTTTCTGTCTATATCTGTTGATTGTTAAAAGTGGGATGTTGAATTCTCCAACTATTATTATATGGATATCTATTTGTCCCTTTATATCTGATAACACTATGTATTTGCTTTATATATTGGAGTGCTTCAGTGTTGGGGGCATTATATATTTTGAATGGTCACATTCCCTTCCTGAATTTATGTCATTATAAAATGACCTTTTTTTTTTTTATCTCTTTTGCTTTTTTTTTTTTTTTTTTTTTGACAGTCTCACGCTGTTGCCCAGGCTAGAGTGCTATGGTATCATTATAGTTCACAGCAACCTCAAACTCTTGGGCTCAAGCAATCCTCTTGCCTCAGCCTCCTGAGTAGCTGGGACTATAGGCACCTACCAGCACACTGGGACAGTTTTCTATTTTTAGTAAAGATGAGGTCTTTCCCTTTGAGACCAGGTTGGTCTCAAACTCCCAGCCTCAAGCAGTCCACCCACATTGGCCTCCCAGAGTGCTAGGATTACAGGCATGAGCCATATACCTGGCTTGGTTTTCATTTGTATAGGATATTTTTTTAGGTGAAGTGAGTTACTTGCAGGTAGCATATAGTTAAGTCATGTTTTCTTATTATTTCAGCTAGTCTATGTCTTTTAAGTGGAAAATTTAATTCATTTACATTCAAGACTACTATTGATACATGAGGACTTATTATTTTGTTAATTGCTTTCTGGTTGTTTTGTATATCCTTCGGTCCTTTCTTGCTCTTTTATTGTTTCTCTTTATGGTTTGTTGTTTTTCTGCATTGGTAACATGTGAGTCCCTTCCCTTCCTTCTCTATGTATTTGGTTTACCAATGAGCTGTATACTTTCCTGTGTTTTCATGATAGTGGATATTGTCTTTTTGCTTTAAGGTGTAGGACTTCCTAAAGGGCCAGTTTAGTGCTGAGAAATCCACTGCTAGTATTATGGGAATTACCTTATATGTGACTAGATTCTTTTCTCTTTCCATTTTTAGAATTCTCTCTTTGACTTTGGCTTTGACTGTTTGCCTATATTGTGCGAGGGAGTAGACCTTTTTGGGTTATATCTATTTGGGGACTTATTCAGATAAAGGAAGTCTAAATCTGTTGCTAGACTTGGGAATATTTTAGCTATTATTTCATTAAATAGATTTTCTATGCCATTAAACTTCTCTTTACCTTCTTGGGCACCCAAAATTCAGATATTCGATCCCTTTATGGTGTTCCATACATTACATAGGTTTTCTTTATTCTTTTTGATTTTCTTTTGTCTGACAGGGTTATTTTGAAAGACCTATCTTCAAGTTCTGAAATGGTTTCTTCTGCTTTATCTAGCCTATTGTTGAAGCTCTCAATTGCACTTTTAGAAAATTTCATTCATTGAATTCTTAAGTATCACAATTTCTGTTATCTTTCTCTTTTGTGAATTTCTCATTTATATCCTGAATCATTTTTCTAATTTCTCTGTACTGGTTATCTGTGTTCTTTTGTAACTCACTGAGCATTTTTAACACCAGTACTTTGAATTCTTTTCCAGGCACTTGATATATTTTTTGGTTTCAATCTACTGCTGGAAAATACAGTATTTCTTTTAATGTGTTATATTTTGCTTTTTCATAATTCTTTGTCCTTTTGTGGATATCTGTGTATTGGTGTAACAATTGCTTCTTCTGATTTTCTGAATTGAGGTCTTTATAGAAGATCTTTTCCTATAGCTAAATCTATGGTGTTGGTTGGCTAGGACACTTTAGTTTTGATTCTGGATGTGTGCAGTAGTGTAGTTTCCATATTATTTCTTTGGCTGTAAACACTTTCAGTGATGTCTGTGATTTCCTCAGTGGCTGCAGTTGTTAGTGAAGGCTGTGATGAGGTCTGGGGGAGATGCCACATGGGCCACTTCTCAAGCCATAGCTGTGGTATTTGCAGGCAAAGCATGCCTGTCTTTGGGCCCTTGGGGATTATGCATGGGTACTGGTATTATCAGGTGTAGGTGAGCTAATTCTTGGGCCTCCAAGGGGCTTGCTCAACTATTAGTAGTGGCAATAGTAAGCTGGGTGGTTTGGGCAAGTTCTTGCATCCCTGAGCAGCTTGCATGATGTGAGCAGTGGTAGTTGTGATGATGTGAGCACCCTTAAGCTTTCTGGTGGCACTGGCCAGGGTTAGTAGTGGCTGCAACAGGTCCAGGTCTCCAAATATGTGCAGGTGGGGGCTGGCAGTGGTGGTGGTGACAAGCTGAGTGTGCCCATCCTCAGGCTTTTAGGAGGAGTGCTTAGATGCCAGCAATAATGGATGGGGCTGGGTTATACCCAAGGCTCTGGAATGCATCCCTGGATGCTAGTGGCAGGTTTTTTTGAGCCCATTGTTAGGCTCCCTGGTGGTGTGTATGTGCACCCAAGACGACTGATTAGAGCAGGGCAATCTCCAGGTCCCTGGGTAACATACTTGGACACTGGGGGTAGGAAGCAGTTCCAGGTGGGGAAAACATCTCCTCAGGTTCCCCTACAGGTGTAGCCTGTGGTAGGTAAGGCAGAGCAAGTCCCAGGTCCTGGGCAGTGTGCTCAGGTGGTGGCAAAGTAGAAGCAGTGATCAGAAAAAACCTGTCCTCAGGGTGAATGCAAGTGTGCATTAGCCCCTCTGCTGGGAATCTGGGGTTGGTATCTGGTAGCCACCCCAGGCAGGTGGCTCTCAGGTTCTACTGCACATGCATTTTGGCCCCACAGCTTTGGCAGTGGCTATAGCAGCTGACACGGAGAGCTCATCCTCAGGTCTTGTGCATGTATGTGGCAGCCCTAGGCAGGTGGGTTTCGGACCACGTTCCCTCTGTCCTGGGGCAGCCTCCCTGATGGGCTACATTATGTTTTCCCCATCATGCAGGACACTGTGTGGGCTAGAGTTCTGGGGACCCTATCAGTACTGGTGTCTCATTGCTGCAACCCTGTAATTGGATGCAGGAAGATGCCAGTGGGGCTCCAGAGGATCCAACCCTTTAATTGGATACAGTGGCTTTTGGACCCTGGGGCAGGATGCAGTCTATTGAGAACTGGTGTCCCAAAATGGCACTGTGCTGCAACTGCCTGGGACCTGGGGAGTGAATGGGACCCAGTGTGATCTCTCTATACCAATCTCAGGGCCCACGGGGATTGAAGGACTCTCCCATGATAGGATTACAGGAGTTTGTGGTAAGATTGTGTACCACTGGGCATCTCTTACTCACCTTTTCCCCATTCTGGGGAGCATATCTTGGTTCTTGGGCACTCCCAGGTTTCCCAGTTGGGCTGTCCACTTCACCTCCCTCAACTTAGATACCTCATTTGTTTACTGTCACTTCTCTGTGGTTGTTGAATTCCAGCATTCTCTCTTAGCAGTTCTGTTCAGGATGTGATTATCTATATACTATTATAGTTCTTCCTGGTGGAGAATTCAATGTCTTGAACTCTAGTCAATTATATTGAAAGCAGGACCTATTCTGAGTTTTTAACTTAAGATTTTATTATGTGCTCTTCTCCTTGGTTTTAAAGGAGAAAATTTTTCTCCTTAGAAAATATTTTCCTTTTCTTCCTTTTTTTCATTTTGTGTTATTTATTTATAATTACAGATTAATATGGGGGTACATATGAACATATGATTTGGTTACATAGTTTGCTTTTTTAAGGTTAAAGTCTGAATTGTAGGTGTGTTTTTCATGCAGGAAGTGTGACATATACCCATGAAATGTACCTGTTAGGTGAAAATTTGCCCAACCACCTCCCCCTCCTCTACTTGAATTTAATTTTTTCTCTTTTTTGAGCACATAGTTATTGATCTACTAGACCTAATTTAGTACTGAGTGTGTGATATTTGATTTTCCATTCTTGTAATATTTCATTTAGGAGAATGGTCTCCAGTTCCATCCAGGTTGTTACAAAAGATACAAAACCTCCATCTTTTTATGGCTAAATAGTATTCCATGGTATACATATATCATAATTTATTAATCCATTTATGTATTGAAGAGTGCTTGGGTTGTTTCTACATCTTTATGATTGTGAATTTTGCTGCTATAGACATTTAAGTGCAAATTTTTTTATGATCAAATGTCTTTTTTTCTTATTTTGAGTAAATTTCTAGTAGTGGGATTGCAGTATCAATATCAAATTGTAGGTCTACTTTTAGTTCTTTAAGGAATCTCCATACTATTTTGTTAGGGACTATAGTAGTTTGTGGTCCCACATTCCTCTCTCTCCACATCCACATCACCATCTGTTGCTTTGGGATGTGGAAAAAACTGAGGCATTCTAATGTGAAACATTTTCAAAGTGCTTTTGATTTGCACTTCTCTGATGGTTAGGGATGATGGGCATTTTTGCATGAGTTTGTCAGCCATTAGTCTATCCTCATGAGAAATGTTTCTGTGCCTGTCTCTTGCCTAATTTTAGAGTTTTTGTTTGAACTTTTCTTATTGATTTGCTCAAGTTCTTTGTATATTCTGATTATATTTGTATATTTCTGATTATCTTTGTATATTCTGAGTTCTTTGTAGATTCTGGTTATTAGCCCCTTGTCAGATGTGTAACATACAAATATCTTCTCCTATTCTGTAGGTTGTGTCTTTGCTTTGTTGATTATGTCCTTAGCTGTGCAGAAACGTCCCAACTTGATCAGGTCCCACTTAATTATTTTTGCTGTTGATGCAATTGCCTTTGAGGTCTTCTTTGTAATTTCTTTCCCTAGGCTGATATCATTAAGAGTTTTCCCCACATTTTCTTCTAAATTTTTTATCATTTTGTGTTTTAGTTTTAAATCTTTTGTTCATTGTGAGTTATTTTTTGTGCATTGTGAGAGTGCGAGTCCTGTTTCAGTCCTTTACGTGTGGCTGCCTAGTTTTCCCAACAACATTTATTTTCCCTGGTGTATGCTTCTCTCGCTTTGTCAAAGCTCAGATGGCTATATGAGGCTGGTTTCATCTTCAGATTCTCCATCTTGTTCCATAGACCTATGTCTCCATTTTTAATAACATTACCATGCTGTTTAGATCAATATAGACTTGTAGTATAGCCTAAAGTCTGGTAAAGTTAAGCCTTCAGATTTGTTCTTATTTTGTAGTGTTGTCTTGGCTATTCGGGTTTGTTTTTTTTTTCTGATTCCATACAAAGTGTAGACCTATCTTTTTAAGATCTGCAAAGCATTACATTGGTATTCGAATGAGGATCACAGTGAAACTGTAGATCACTTTAGGTAGTGTAAATATTTTAAGAATGTTGATTCTTCTGAGCCATGAGCATGGTATGTTCTTCCATCTGTTAACATCCTCTGCAATTTCTTATCTCAGTGTTTTGTAGTTCTCTCTGTAGAGATCCTCCACATTCTTTCTCAAATATATTCCTAAGCATTTCATTTTACTTGATGCTACTGTGAAAGGTACTGTGTTTTTGAGTTGATTCTAAGCTTGACTGCTTTGGGCATATATGAAGGTTACTAATTTGTTTACATTGATTTCATATTCTGAGATGTTGCTGAGATCATATAATCAAGAGAGGACCTCTGTCCTCACTTTATTACCCTTGATATCCTTCTCTTATCTACTTTAGTGAGAACTTCCAGCCCTATGTTGAATAGTAGTGGTGATAGTGGACATCCTTATGTGGTTACAATTCTAAGTGGGAATGTTTTCATTTTTTTCTCATTCAGTATGATGCTGGCTGTGGATTTGTTTCTATCAGTTTAAGGAATGTCCCATCTATGCCAATTTTCTTGAGTGTTCTTACCAAAAAAAAGGTGCTAAATTTTGTGAAATGTTTTTTCTGCATCTATTGAGAGGATTATATGGTCTTTTTTTTTTTTTTAACTTCTATTTATGTGGTAAATTATGTTTATAGATTTGTGTATGTTGACCCCAACCTTGCATTCCTACAATGAAACCCTTCTGGTCATAAAGAAATATTTTTGATTTGTAGCTGAATTCTGTTTGCTAAGATTTTATTGAGTATTTTTGTGTTTCTATTCATTAAATTGTTGGTCTGTAGTTTTTCTTTTTTTGTTGTATCTTTTCCTGACATTGGTATTATGGAGACATTTGCTTTGTATCGGAGTTAGGGAGGGTTTCTTTCTTCTCAATGTTTTAGAATAGATTCTGTAATATAGGCATAAGCTCTTTTTTGAAGGTTTGGTAGAATTCTGGTGTGAAACTGGTCTGAGACTATTTTTGTTGGAAGAATTCTTATTTTTCTTCAGTTTCAGTGCTTTATGTTGGTCTGTTCAAGAGTTCTATTTCTTCCTTGTTGACTCTAGGAAGGTAGTATGATTCCAAGAATTTGTCCATTTCCTTCACATTTTCAAATTTCTGGGCATAGAGATTTTTGTAGTATTCAGTGTTGATAATTTGCATTTCCATGGCATTTGTTGTTATTTTCTCTTTTTCATTTCTGATGGAGCTTATTAGAGATCTTTTCTGTTTCTGGCTAATTTGGCCAAAGGCATATCAATTTTATTTATCATTTAAAAAACCCAACTTTTTGCTTCATTAATCTTCTGAATGGTTTTTTTGCTCTCAATTTCATTTAGTGCTGAACTAATTTTTAGTTATTTCTTTTCTTCTGCTGTGTTTAGGATTGGATTGCTATTATTTTTCCATTTCCTTCAGATGATTTATTATATTGTTGGTTTGTGCTTTTTCTGATTTCTAGATATGGGCATTGAAGTTAATGAATTTCCCTCTTAGGACTGCTTTTGTAGTACCATAGGCTTTCATAGCTTGTGGTCTAATTATCATTTTTTTCAAGGAATCCAGTGATTTCTATCTTTATCTCCTCCTTGACCAAACTATCACTCAGCAATGAGTTGTTCCATTTCTATGACTTTGTGTGGGTATGAGCATTTCTGTTGGAATTAATTTCTACTTTTATTCCACTATAGTCTGTAAATGTACATGGTATAATTTACATTTTTTTAAATTTTCTCGAGGCTTGCTTGTGAACTAAGATATAATTGATCTTGGAGAATGATGAATGAGCTGAAGGGAGGAACATATCTTCAGTATTATTGTGGTAAATTGATCTCTAGATGTCTATTAAGCCCATTTTTTGTAGAGTTGTGTTTAAGTACAAAATTTCTTTGTTTGATTTCTGCTTGGAGGATCTGTCTAGTCCTGTCAGTGAGGTGTTGAAGTCCCTGGATATTGTGGTTTTATTTACCATTTTGTTTAGATCAAGTAAAATTTGTTCTATAAATCTGGGAGTGCCTAAATGGGGTGCATAAATATTTAGGATTGATATGTCTTCTTGTTAAATTGTTCCTTTGACCAATAAATAATGTCCATCTTTGTCTTTCTTTACTTTTGGTGCTTTACAGTCAATAGCATCTGTGAAAAGAATTGCAACTGTGCTTTCTTTTGGGTTTCCATTTAGATGAAATATTGTTTTCCAGCCCTTTACCTTACATTACATAGGGGACTTCTCTATCTTGATAGTGTATCACCTCCCTTTCTAAACTTTGTATCTTGAGATAATTTTAGATCTACAGAAGAGTTGCGAAAATAATACAGAGCATTCTCACAAATCCTTTACGGAATTCTCTATGTTCACATCTGACATAATTATAGCAGAGTGAGCAAAACTAAGAAATTCACTTTGATGCAATACTATCAGTTGAACTGCAGATTTTATTCAGATTTCACCATTTTTTTTTTTTACTATTATTGTTCTTTTCATACTAGGATCTAATCCAGAAATATTCTCTGCCCTATCCTAGTTTGCATTTAGTTTTCATGTCTCCTCCAATCTGGGACAATTTCTCAGTCTTTTCTCATCTTTTATAATCTTGAAACTTTTAAAGAGTACTGGTTAGACATTTTATAGAATGTCTCTCAATTTGGGTCTCTCTGACATTCTCTGATGATTGAATAAGGTTATAAAGTACTGAGAATATTGCCACAGAAGTGATCCCCTGTCCTCAGTGCCTCGTATCTGGTGTGCATGAAGTTGTTATGTCCTTTACTGGTGACACTAACCCTGATTACTTTCTTAATATAGTGTTTGTCAGGTTTCTTCACTGTAAATTTATTATTTTCCACTTATAACTAGTCAATTTTACTCTGAGATTGTGTAATTATTCTTTGCCCTTTTTCCATTTTAAACTTCTGCCACCAGCCTTACCATCCTTCATAAATCCTCTTTTTTCTTTTTCTTTTCTTTTTTTAGTTTGAGCTGAGTCAAAAGAATTTCTGAGGAAAAATGTGTAGGTGAAGAGAGCTGACTTCCTGGCTTCCTATGGTCATCTGTCTTTCTATGTTACTTTCTGGATCTACTTTTTCTCTCTAAGCCTCCTTGATTTCCCTCTCTTTGCATGGCTATTTCTGCTCTCCAGTTTATGTAATAGACAACAAGGCTACCATCAGTATTTCTCACCTCTTTAAAAGAGACCAGTGCAAGGAGGATGAGGTCTCCAAGTTCTAAGCCCAAGATACCGTCCAGAGTGAGTCAGTAACCAGGCCCTGATACCTTAATTTGGACAAACTTGCAAAGAGGCAAGACCAATTTGTTCTTATAAGTCTGCTTGGGATGTGCAGAGAATATTCCCTGAAATGTTTATGACATGAGCAGCCTCCAATGGATATCCATCATGCACAGCAAATCTAGGGCACAGGAAGAATTGGAACACAGGGCTCTTGACTAAGTAATATGAGTTCCTCAATATCTCTGCACATAGTAGGCTAGTAGGCACTTCATCTATGACAACTTAACTTGTCTGGTTGATCACACTCAAGCTGAAGTGGCACCTTATTTTCAATTCTTGGAACTAAACATGAAATTACACTTGGGTAAGGAGGGAAGGTGAAAGGTCTGTAATAGTTCCCTGGACTTAAAGCTCTCCTTGGTGATCTGTGGAACTGAGTTATTCATACAGCTGTGTTATCCTAATTCTCTAAAGACATGGAACTAAAACCCAAAAGCTAATCCCTTAATGGCATTGTCCTTAAAATGCAGCAGATATTCAGTAAAGATCGGAAAATCTTTTCTGAAAGGAGAGAAGGCTATATCAGATTCTTCAAGCAAGGAAAGCAAAGCATACCTCCCTGGTTCAATAGGGGAAAGGGAGGGCTGGTGCATTTCGGGAGGAAACAATGCTTAGCAACATTTCCTAGATTCCTGATTCATATTTCCCCCCTGATGTCAGGAATGGAGCATCTTTTTCTCCCCTGGCAGCTTGATTAAATGGGACACTCTATGAATGGAGCCTGGAACAGCTGGATGTTGCTGGACACAACTGCAGTTGCTGGTCAAATGGGGACATCTGGTTCACTTCCCCAGTAGTAAGGCCAGTAAAGATGATAATCCAATCAGCCATTGCCAGGCTGAGGCTCCCAGGAACCTGAACACTGAGCTGGGGAGATCGAGTTTCTTTTCCATGGGAGCAGGAAAGAAGAAGGGCGGGGGAGCCAGCTGTGTGCCTGAGTTCATGGGGGAAAGCTGCCAGACAAGTTGAGGGATTGTCCAGAAGAGTGAGGAAGACTTTGCACATTGGTAATTTGGGGGGTACACTAAAGGTCACAGCCTTTAGAAAGTAAGTAAACATCATGAGACCGCCACACCCACAGTATTGCAAATGTTTGTTCCATAGTGACTCAGTGAAGGACTCTTAGCTAGAGGTCAGAAGATCTGGGAGTGAGACAGTCCCGTATCATGCATGTGCTGTGTGGTCTTGGAAAGAGGACTTAGTCTCTCCTGAAAATCACTTTTCTCATCTGTGAAATGAGGACAGCAATACCTACTCCCCAGGGTTCTAATGAACATCATACAAAATCATAATGTGGAGAAGTTTGCTGGAAAAATGGGAGCCGTTTTAGTGGTGAATGAGATCAAACCACTACTTGGTGATGCTGACAACCAAGTCTCTGTTCTTCTTAGGGATGGATGACATGGAGAATTGAAACCCAAGGAAGATTTAGGTATCTCCATTTTAGCCTCTAATCTCAAACTTTAAAAAATACATTGAGTCCTTTTCCTATAAAAAGCAGATGTAGGGAAGCAGACAAGCTGGCTATCTGCCTTCATGTTCACTGCTTACAGAGGGCACAGTGAGAAATAAACTGATAGTAGATGATGGGGTAGGATGCAGGAGTCATAGATCTAAAGCTTAGGTTTGAAGTAGTGAAACCAAGGGGTTCAGAAAGGGCCAGAGATGGCCAAAATCATAATTTAGAGTGGCATCTGCAGTCTATCTCCTACCAGCAAGTGATTTTTGGAACCAACACACTCTGCAATGTTCTGAGCTGTGACAGTACTTAGTCTAGTGACTAGGCCAATACTTTACCACAGTTTCCCAAGTCCCCCTTATATCTCTAGTCACCTCAGACACAGGGGTACTGTACTATCCATAGAGTGACCCCAAACAAAACGCTCAGTAACATCGATCAGGAAGTTTGGGGGCAGGGTGTTAGGGAAGAGGGGAGCTTAGGTGCAGTTGGAGGGAGGGGCTTGTTTGGCCTTAGTGTCCTGGTCTGCAGAGTGCTCAGAGAGCATGGATATTGGGTGTATGGAGGGTGCAAGATGACAAAATAGGGTCCAGTCACAAGGGCCTCTTTGATTCAAGAAAATGTAGCATGAGAAATGACTCTTTTATTTAGCTTGCGCCACTAAGGGCATATTTGTCAGTGGGATAATGAGTCAGAAGAGGAAATGGTTTTTTCTAACCTAAAAATAAAGTCATCTAGGAGGGTTGCAGCTTGACCTTTCCTGGTTCTGAATGTGTGTGCTCGGGGTGTGTGTGCTCGGGGGTGGCGGCAGCCCAGCGAGTACGATGGAGCTGCATCTCCAGCTCTGGCTCTGAGAAGCCCTGTTGTATAGTAAAAAAAAATGCCATTTGGTGGCAGCACAGGTTATGGCTTCTAGACAGAAGCCAGAAGCTCTGCCTTTGCCTCCTTCATCCAAGATCTACTCTGCTGTCCGTCTTGGCCCTCACTGGCATGTTCTGGTCACCCAGCCATGGCAGCAAGGCCCTCACCCCTTAATCCTGGTGCACACATCCACCCCAACGCTTTCACAGGTGTGCTGCTAAATTTTGATCAATGTCTAAAACTGCCTTTGGATCACTGAGGAGCCTACTGGTGATGTCCACCTAAACCGAGACACCATCCAGGGCAGCCTAGAGCCACTGCACAAGGACAAGTTGTCATCAGAACATGCAATAATTTTGTTTGAGATGTGTCAAAGAGAAAACAAGGACCAAAAAGTCACCACATGCTGAGTGCAGTCATGGAGGGTGTGATTTCATTCCTCCTGCTCTAGAGCTTCTGAATGTAGCATATTAAATTGTTCCTGGGTCCAAAAATGATTGAGAATTAAAGGTAAACATCCTTGCAGATCAGCTCAGAAAATCCCTGAAGTTCTATCCTTTTTATCGTCTTGGTCTCCCACTGACCTGTCAGAAAGCAAGCCTTTGCCTGCAATCTCCAGCTTGTGCTCATCCACAGAAACACAGAAATTACTGGAAGCCTAGTCAGAAGGGCAGGGAAAGGAGGGGTGAGGCCTTGCTTTCTTTTCCAGCCCACACCCCACTTCTCATGCATGCTCTTCCCTGCTCCTGACCTGCCCCTCTACTTACCTCGGTAAACCCTACATATCCTGGAGAAAGGCCAGTCCTTAGCCACCCTCCCCAGGGAAACCTCCCCGAAATGCCCCACCCGACAGCACTCGTTCCTTCCCCTCAACACCCACACATTTGCACTCTGTGCCTCTCAACTCTACACTTATCGAAGGACACTTCTGTTGTTTGCCATTGTTCTCTGTGTGGGGTGACTTGTTACCCCAGTTAAGCTGGGGCATAGGGGGAAATAGGTGTAAAAGCTTCCCAGTCCCAGGCAAGTGGCTTGTGCGCTCTAAGGCCCAGCTCTTGTCTCAGAAAAATGGGGTAACTCACTCCATCCTCACAGAATGAATGAGAGAAAAGTATGTGAAGAAGTTAGAATAATAGTTGGCACATAGCGACAGTTGGAAACGCCATCTGCTGGTGTTATCACTGCTAGAGGATAAAGATGATATCCTTTGATTTAAGATTCTCCCACATACCGGCTTTCTCCACACCCATAGAATAATTGTCAAAAAACATAGGTAATATAAAAATATTACCCAAGCTTTTCCTGTGGGGTCTGGTGCTGCCGCTGGTGCAAAGTTGCTGTTTGCAGTGGCAAGTGTGTCCGCCCCATTGATCTCCTCCCCCTGCGAGAGGGGTGAAAACCCCGACACTGACCTGCTTGGCAGAGTGTCTTGGGAAATGGCCTGCAAGTCAGAACACAGGCTCCCGAGGGGCCTGGAGACCATGTGTTTCACAGCCTTCCTGGGGCCCTCTCTAGCCTCACACTCCATAAATCTGAATCTGACGAGGACAGCAATGACTGGAGATGCTCTCCAGCAAGACGGTGCCAAGTGCCCTGCCCAGGAGGGTCTGTCAGCGCCTGTGATGAAGCAATTGGAGGGGGAACAGCTGCACCTGTCTCAGTAAACAGATGAACTCAGTCAACACCCTCCACAGCAGCCGGCACAGAAGAGGAGCGGCCCCAGGAGGCCACATGGCTCTGGGGCCAGGATTCAGTGCAGGGGGAAGAGACTGTCTCATCACACCTGCAGATCATACTCTGAAATCCAAATCCTGGAGAGATGAAGTGACTTGCTTGAAGCTACAAATACAGTGTCTGGCAAAACTCAAACCTAGAGTGAAAACCGCCTGGATCTCATTCTACTGCTCATTGACCGGACTAAGTCTACAGGAATTCACCATCACAATACCTCCAAGCTGCCATCTGCCTATACCACAGACCCCTGGGGTCAAGGAGAGTTCCCAAGGTCATGTTGTCCAATCTCCTGCACCCCTGCAGGACAGATGAGTTGGTCCCTGAATGCAGGTGATACGTTGGGTGCATAGAGTCCTAAACTTAGACTTGCACTATGACTGTGGCTACTGGCTCACTCTGAGCTTCTGTTGTTTTCTCTGCTCAGTGAGGAGGATAATATAATTCCCAGCCCATTAGACCTGGGATTTTAAGAAAATTATAGAATTCCCCAGTTTCTAGATGGAACTCAAAAAATGCTTGTTGAGTGAATCCTGACAGCTTGAGAATGTTCCAACTGAGTTCACATGTCCCAAGAAAGCACATGAAGAGCATGACAATCAGACCAATTCCACGGCTCTGGGCCCCCATCTGTGGGGTGCAGATACCAGAGCGGGAGAGTCAAGGTCATTGCCCCATGGGAGAGTAGGAGAAGGGAGGTGAGAGGGTTAGATCACTTTCCCCAGAGAGCTGGCATCTCATGCAAGGCAAGGCACTGTGGTTTACTGCCTCCTGGGTAAGTTGCTGAATCTTGAAGAGCCTCCATTTCTTTGTCTGTGAAACAGTGACAATAATCTCTCCCTTACTGGGAATCAGCAAGGATCAGCTAAGAAAGTACACTTTGTCAAGCACCGTGACAATGTGAGCCATTATTACTCTGTTTAAGGATGCCTGTTAATGCAGAGAACCATTTAAGCTGACACTTGTGATGGATCCCTTATTCCCAGGGTTATTCAGAGGGATGCAGTGCTGCTCCCAAACACCCTTCAGGCTCTGGCTGTTCCTACACATCCAGATGGTACCCAGCTGCCTGCTGTCCACTGCACTGCGAGGTCTGCTCTGCAGATTGCTGGCTACATCCACAAGGGGGAGATAGCGGAACACTCAGAGAACACACCAGGGAGGTGCACCCTACATGCTTTTCCTCCCAGTGCGCCTACCAAGTCACTTTAGGTCTTCAGGGAGACAGACTGCCAGAGGAGGCTGCTCCTTTCCTCCTTTTCTTCACTCTTCTTCCTTTTTTTCTCCTTCCCATTCCTTAAGAAGCCCACACAGTTCCTTTCTGCTCTTCTCCCCCTCCTCCTTTCTTCCTTACAAACTTGAACATTTAATCAATATGGTGTCTCTCTAGGGTCTCCGTGCTGTCACCATGATTTGGTGTGGCTCAGTAGGTGAATTGTCATTTCTCTTCTAGTGAGAAACAGAATTATTTCCATGATAGGAAATAACTGGTCCAAAGAGGCCTCTACACAAAGCGCTATGAAGAAAGGAGACAGCTGGCTGAAAAGAGAGAAGGGATTTGGGGAATTGAAATGCTTTATGATATTGGACTTAAATGTGGAAAATCCACTGCTCTGCATTGCTCAAATGCCCCTGAATTAGAGCAGAAGGGGTATCAGTTATTTCATTAACTCTGGGTAGGAATTCCTGACCAGAGCGCTGCATGAATTTTTTCTGACCTGTGCAACATCCTTTATGCTGAGCCTTGGTCCACACTCATCTTTTCTAGTCTAGTCTGGATGGACCCAGTAGTTTCCTCAATCATCTCCCTCCATTTGGAAGGGCCAGCCTTCCAGAGAAGGAACTGCCTTACATTATTTTCACCCATCTCTTCAGGAACAAGGACTAGGGACGTCTTTGTGAAGCCATGTGGTACATTTGGAAAAGCACAGGACCAAGAACAGAAGGTTGGGCTTCCATCCCACCTCTCATGCACCTGCTAATGGCCTCGGAACAATCCGTTCTCCCCCTGACCTGGCTTTTCTTAAGCTGTGAATAAGGTTTTGACCTTTTCCTTAAGGTAACTAGTGAACTCTTATAGTTCTTTTGTTCTTAGTTTTTTAAAATCTAAGGATACATATGAATAGGTTACATTGTTTGTGCTCATATAGTTCTAAGCAGGGTTTTGATAAGATTTGCTTAGGGAGCTATCGATCCAGAGAGTTAGAGCAAGAAAACCAGAAAGTTTGGAATTTTACTTCTTAGTTTTTTTTTTTTCTGTAACTCATTATATCACAATACATAAATTGCATTTGGCAATTCAGCTGCCCTTATTATTTTTAACATTTAAATACTTTTATTTATGCACACTCTCCTATGCATAAAAGTCTTACCTTTGCCTCCTAGAACTGTGACTTAAATATTAGGATTAGATCATCTCTAAATTCTGACTCTAATTTTGCCATAAATTCTCAATCCAGTTGAGCAAAGTCCAAACTAGAAATGTTTTATGTCTTGGTTTTTAAATCTACTTTTCACAACCCTTTTCTTCTGCTGCTGGCCCCTTCAGCAGAGAGCTGCAGAATTCAGCAGGTTTCGACTCCCAGGTTCAGTCTTTTCTATGGAATTCCCCAGTGTAAGACACCTCTGCTGCTTTTGATCTGATTTTCCCTTTCCTTTCTGCTTTACTCTGGCCTAGTTTTAGAATTTCACTCTCTAATAGATTGATTCAGGGAGACTTTGTGTTTCCTTCCCTGAGATGTTTGGGAAGTTTTCTCTTCTAACAATTCCTGGCCACCACTTCTCTCCTCACTGGTTCAGCCATGTCAGTCCTATTTTCTTACACTTCTCACCAGTCTTCAAGAGTTGTCCTTGATAACTATGGCTCTTCTGTCGTTTTTGTTTCTGAGACATCCCCTCTGGAGCATGGTTACTCTCTGGGGCCATGGGCATCTCTCATTCATTGTCTCTCATTAGCCTCTGCTGCTGAAGATCTTTACTCAGTCACTGATGAGTGCTGACCATGTCCCAGAAAGCCTGAACTTGGAATCAGGCCTACATAGTTCAAAAGTATTCCAGCAAAGACGTGTGTTAAGTATGTTGTGTGTCTGTATACATCCGGTTGTCTTGGCATGTGCCTGGATGTTAAAACCACTTGAAAATTGCTCTTGGATTTATTCTGAAAGCAAAGATGGGATGCTTATACCATCTAGGATACCATTTAGTTAGTACTTACGACATACCAGAAATTATTCTAGATGCTTTCCACGAATCCATGCTATTGTTACTTTTACAGAACAATAAAAGAAGATAGCTGTTTTTAATCTCCATGTATAGATGAGGAAATCCGGGATCAGAGAAGTCAAATAACTTTCCCAAATTCTCACAGCTAGTAAGTGGAAGACTTGGAGTCCAAAGCCACCTTGTGTGAGGACACACTTCTTGTGCAGCCTTGTTCATCATTGGGGGCGGAATTATATTAGGGTGGGTCCTGTGATGTCTCTTGGGTTCCACTCCTGTGGCAGGTGGAGTATGTGCCTGAGCCAGTGGGGATTGCCTTCAGCTCCCATCTTTGAAGCAAAGTCCTCAGGCAGAAACTCAGGCTTCTGTCAGGAAATGAACGATACCACCGGGCATTTGCTCTTCACATGGATGCGTTCCTTTTCTTGGAGTCCATTTCAGCTTCCTAACCCTCTGCTTTATCTCCTTTATTGGAGAAGGCAAGGAGCTAGGGGAGCTTGGGGCTCCATTCCAGGAGAGCCCCACCCTCAAGGAAGGGGCTTCTCCAACCCAGAAGCTGTCCCTCAGGAGAAGTTGGCCCTTCTGATGATATCCTCGTAGCACAGGGACTTTGGAGAAAACTGCGTCATGCCAGAGTGAAGGAAGGTGCTGTGGAAGCTAGTTACCTCCAGCTCCAGGTGGGCATGAGCTTCCATTCCAACAAAGTCTAAGGTGGATTAATTGGCTTAATTGGCTTAATTCCTTGCACTTCCACACATCACCTCTGGAGTGTGGTTACTGTGGATTTAAAGCCCGGGCATTCTTCCTCACTCCTCACTTCCTATACCACCAAGGGCAAGGAATTAAGCCATTTTTATTTGCTCATCTATCCCAGCACTGGGATTTGTACTGTGAGTAAAATAAGTTGCTAACAGCAGAGTCCCTGTTTTCTTTCTCCCTCTGCAAAGGATGGGACCTTACAGATTTTGGAAGTGCATTCAGTAGTCAGCTCTGCTTAGTAACTTTGCCACAAGATACTGGGTTTTGTGGGTGATAACTGATCTCACACTCCAAATATTTTTAAGTTAGGAATCAATGGAGAACATATAAGAATCAAACAGATGAATACCAAAATGTTATTTTTACTGTGGATGAAACTGAATTCAATTAAGTGGTTTATACAGACACAGTTGGGCTTCTCCCTGCTCACTTATCTTGGGAGAATTTGGTCTGTGGTACAGACATGCCCAATATCACTGTCAGGAGAATGGTACGGAAGAGAGAAAAGGAGGCAGACCACAATATGTTTAGTTATTAATACCCTAAGTCCATTCGGGGAGAAGTCTTGGAAAGGTCAGAGAGAGAGGCTGGACGCATTACTCAGTGGACATCTCAGCATGAAAACAGGAAACAAGAAAAATGAGAATCTTCCTCTGGGGTAGGGAAATTCTCTAGTTGATTTACTCCATTGGCTTGTAAATCCATTCTTCAAAAGATACATAAGTAATTGGTGAGATCAGAAAGGAAGTTACTATTTCCATGCTGACCAGGTAAGCAAGACACTCTCCCATTAAAATCAGGAAAGAATTCCTACTACATCAAAGATGTGAAAGTCTGAGCTTCCATCCCTAGGGACTATCTCATGGAGCAGAGGATGAGATGCCCCGAGGTGGTAATGAAAATCATCAACCACCTTGCCTACACATGTTGCAGTAAAAATCTCAGCAAAAAATGCACACACTCACACACATACTAAGTGCCAAAAATGTATATTCAAGAGAAAAAACTGTATTAAAATTGTGACACTCAATATATGCTGATAACGAGAAAGGAACACAATCATATTGAGTGCCTCTTGCAATCGCAGAAGTCCAATGTGACTTGAGTGTTACAAATTTAGTAAAGATTTTTCCATCTTTAAGACATGTATATCAAGGGACTTGAAGAGAAACTTCTCTGAAGAAGACAGGTGCATGGCTTACAGACATGAAAAATGCTCATCATCCTTAATCATCAGAGAAATGCAAATCAAAACTACTTTGAG
>CAUYQS010085293.1:0-22054 GCA_963574585.1 Otolemur crassicaudatus
CTGCAACCAAAAAATGGCCGGGCGTTGTGGCGGGCGCCTGTAGTCCCAGCTACTTGGGAGGCGGAGGCAGGAGACTTGCTTGAGCCCAGGAGTTGGAGGTTGCTCTGAGCTGTAAAGCCATGGCACTCTACCCAGGGGGACAGCTTGAGGCTCCGTCTCAAAAATAAAGAAAAACCACTGAAATAAAAAGACTTGAAGAGACGTTTTTCCAAGGAAGACATACAAATTGCCAAGAAGCACATGAAAAGATGCTCAACATCATTAGTTATTAAGGAAATGCAAAACCACAATGAGCTACCACTTCACACTTGCTAGGATTGCTATGATCAAAATAACAAGTGTGGGTGTGCGGACATTGGAACATTTGTGGACTTCTAGTGGGAATGAAAATGGTATATCTGCTGGGAAAAGCAATTTAGTGGTTCCTCAAAAACCTAAACACAGAATTACCACATGACCTAGCAATTCTTCTCCTAGGCATATGCCTGAAAGAATTAAACGCAGAGACTCAAACCTATACTGGTGCACCCATGTTCACAGCAGCAAGAATTCGCAATAACCAGTAGCCAAAAGGTAGAAATAACTCAAGCGTCCACCAGCAACTGAATGGGTGAACAAAACTGGTATATTCATACAACAAAACATTATTCAGCTATGAAAAGGAATAATGTGGCTGGGCTCCTGTAGGTCGGTGGTTAGAGTGCTGTGTATCAGGGGTGGCAGGTTCAAACCTGGCCCAGGTGGCCTGCTTAACAACAACAAAAAGAGATGATGTTTGATACATCACAACATGGATGAACTTTGAAAATATTATGCTGAGTGAAATAAGCCAGACACAGAAGGACAAATATTATATGATGCCATGTAAATGAGATATGTAGAATGTGCAAGTGCATAAAGACAGAGTAGACTGAAGGTTAACAGGGGCTGGATGCAGGGAGGAATGGGGAGTGATTGCTTCATGGGTACAGAGTTTCTGTTTAGGGTCATGAAAAAGTTTTGGAGGTAGATATAAATAATAATCATAATGGCCATTTAACTCTGTGAATGTGTTTAATGCTACTGACTGTGTGCACTTAAAAATGGCTAAAACAGAAGGGAAGATGGAAGGGCGTGGGTAAATTCTTACCCAATGTGTACACTGTATGGGTATATGGCATACTACCTGGTGTAGGATAAACCTTCTAATCAGTCTTTAATTATACAAATGCAAACTATGGAATGCAGTTGTTTATATCCCCATGATAATCTGAAAAAAATATATTTACAGAAAATTTATGTTACATATTTTTTTCTACAATAAAAATACAAATTTAGGCCGGGTGAAGTGGCTCATACCTGTAATCCTAGCACTCTGGGAGGCCAAGGCAGGTGGACTGCTTGAGCTCACAAGTTTAAGACCAGCCTGAGCCAGAGCGAGACCTCATCTCTAAAAATAGTCAGGCATTGTGGCGGGTGCCTGTAGTCCCAGCTGCTTGGGAGGCTAAGGCAAGAGGATCGCTTGAACCCAAGAATTTGAGGTTGCTGTGAGCTGTGATATCATAGCACTCTACTGAGGGCAACAAAGAGAGACTGTGTCAAAAGAAAAAAACACCTTCCTTATGTTAACATTATCACTTTCAATGTCTCCTTTTCTTTCCCTTTTCTTTTTTTTCAAAATCTGCATGTCTATTTTATTTCATTAGAAAAACATGATCTATATAAAATTTTGGTCCACTTTTTTCTCCTAGACTTCTACCATTCAAATTTAAATACTTTAATTTTACTCAAGTGAATCACAAATCTGACATGAGAACTAATTATTTCACATCATTGGTTTGATTCGTATGCTTCCGGTTATTTCTTAGGAACATGTCTCATTTGTCCTGTTATTTCCCTTTACTTTTACTTATTTGAGTAACTATGTAATGAGTATCCCTTTTCTACTTTCAGTAATATGGGTGTTTGTAAGTGTAATTTACATCAATAACTGGATTCATTATCTAATCTTCAATTCATATTCAATTACCCCTATTACATGATATTTCCATAATCACTTCAGATATTTCAGTCAAGCTCATACTTTCCTTAATTATAAAAATAAGATGTTAATTAAGATGTTACATAAATTGTAACAATTGAGATGTTAAAAATTCCAGACTACACACTGGGCCCACTTATAGTCATGCTGTTGTGAGGGGTCCTTGGACAGCTACTGCTTCATTTTCTTTTTTTTTTTTTTTTGAGACAGAGCCTCAAGCTGTCCCCCTGGGTAGAGTGCTGTGGCATCCCAGCTCACGGCAACCTCCAACTCCTGGGCTCAAACGAGTCTCCTGCCTCAGCCTCCCAAGTAGCTGGGACCACAGGCGCCCGCCACAACGCCCGGCTATTTTTTGGTTGCAGCCATTGTTGTTTGGCGGGTCCAGGCTGGATTTGAACCTGCCACCTTAGGTGTATGTGGCTGGCGCCTTAGCCACTTGAGCCACAGGTGCTGAGCCTACTGCTTCAATTTCAATTCTGGCTCCATTGGGTAAAGCAGCAACCTGGTAAGCAGCTCTAGCAGGAAAATTATTCTTCTTCTTCTTTTTTTTTTTTTTGAGACAGAGCCTCAAGCCATCCCCCTGGGTAAAGTGCTGTGGCATCACAGCTCACAGCAACCTCCAACTCCTGGGCTCAAGTGAGTCTCCTGCTTCCACCTCCCTAGTAGCTGGGACCACAGGCACCCGCCACAACACCTGGCTACTTTTTGGTTGCAGCTGTGATTGTTGTTTGGCGGGCCCAGGCTAGATTTGAACCTGCCACCATAGGTATATGTGGCTGGCACCTTAGCCATTTGAGCCATAGGCACTGAGTCAGGAAAATTACTCTTGAAATATTGTTTGTAGATTTCATTGACAGTTTGAAGTCATTTATGTCAGCCAACAAAACAGTTGTTTTTACCACATTAGTGAAGTCACAGCCTACAGCTTTCAGAATTCCATCCATGTTTTTAAGAGCCTGTTTAGCTTCTTCTGTTACCCCTCCGGTCACAACCTGTCCACTTGCTGGGTCCACGCCTATCTGTCCTGAAATGTAAATGGTCCTGTTGACTAACACAGCTTGACTGTAGGGGCCAATGGCCCCTAGGGCTTTCGCGGTGCTGATCACTCTTCTGATCAAGGATGACATGTCCAGTCCTCAAACTCCTGGATTTAGGTGATTCTCTTGCCTCAGCCTCCCAAGTAGCTGGGACCACCACAATGCCTGGCTATTTTTTGTTGCAGTTTGGCCAGGGCCAGGTTCGAACCCACCACCCTTGGTATATGAGGCTGGTGCCCTACCCACTGAGACACAGGCACTGCCCCCTAATCTGCTTCTTCTTCTTTGTTTTTTTGTTGTTTTTTTTTTTTTTTTGAGACAGAGCCTCAAGCTATAGCCCTGGGTAGAGTGCCATGGCATCACAGCTCACAGCAACCTCCAACTCCTGGGCTCAAGCCATTTTCCTACCTCTGCCTCCCAAGTAGCTGGGACTACAGGCACCCGCCATGACACGCCTGGCTATTTTTTGGTTGTGGCCATCATTGTTGTTTGGTGGGCCTGGGGTGGATTCGAACCCGCCGGCTCAGGTGTATGTGGCTGGTGCCTTAGCTGCTTGAGCTACGGGCACTGAGCCCCTAATCTGCTTGTTTTCAATCAAAGTTCTGTTTTGGAGAGTTATGGCCTCATTTCCTTTTCACTGCAGCATAATACTCCATGTGTGAACATACTCTAACATTCTTCTAGGTTCCAGCAGTCTTCAGAAAGACATACACATCTGGCTTCTCTGGAGTTCACACCAGGGGTGGAATGATGGCCAGGTTGTAGAGTTCAGTCATCCTGAGTTGCACTAGCCTGATCAGATTATTCTTCAGTGTGCTATGATGAATTCCTGCACCTAACACCAATGTTTCCACATTCTCCTACGCACTAGGTATTGTCCAACTCCTCATCCCCATGTGTGGGCTTCCCTAGGGGTAAGGAAGGATCTCAGGGTGTTTTTCATTTCCTGGTGACTAAGGTTGAGCATTTTTTCCTTCCTCGCTTTTTTCTTCCTTCCTTCTTTCCTCTTTCCCTCCCTCCTTCCTTTCCTTCCTCTCTTCCTTCCATTCTTTTTTTGTAGAGATGGGCCTGGCCCATCACTCCTGGCCTCAAAATCCTCCTACTTCAGCCTCCCAAAGTGCCCTAGAGGTGTAAGCCTCTGTGCCAAGCCCCTGAGCTTCTTCTTATTGGTTGTCTAGGTTCCCCTTCCCTGAGCTGCCTGTTCATGCTTGTACTGAATTGAAAGCATGCGCTCAAGTTCACGTCCACCTGAAACCACAGCTGGTCATCTTTAGGGTCTTTGCAGATGTAATGATGTTAGTTAGGATGAGGTCATACTGGAGTAGGGTGGGCCACACAGGCAATGATTACTGTCCTGCCTTCTAAGAAGGCCACACCAAGACACACACAGGGAAGAATGTCATGTTGCAGGAAGACGAGGGCCAGTGGAGAGAAAGAGCAAACACTGTGTTTACAAGAAGGGCTTTATTTCAGCCGGTGGAGGGAGGCACAGAAGAATTCAAAATGGCCACACTCCCCGATTGACTCAGTCTTCTTTTTATCTACAGTCAAAAAGTTCTGGCCCACAGGTACCTTTCTCATTGGTCAGTTTGCATCAAGCTGGAGAAGCACACTCTAGCTTTTACAGAATTGTGGGCTTTCACAGAAGCTGAAGCAAGCATCAGCCTCCAGGTCCCAAGAAGTTAAGTTTTTACAAATTCCTAAAAGCTGAGTCACCACAGGGAGGACCTCCCAGGTGTATCCTTGGGATCTCCTTGAGACCTCTGTTCTCTTTGACCTTACTTTTTCCGGGTATCCTGTCTTAATGTGAAAACAGAGGCAGAAACTGGAATGATGCCAATGTGAGCTAATGCCAAGGATTGCTGGTAGCCACCAGATGCCAGGAGAGAAGCTTGGAACAGATTCTCCATCAGGGCTCTGTAGGGGCCATAAGGAAGTTCAAACTTTTCCCTCTGAAGGTTCAAGTCTAAGTCAGCTGAAATAAATTAACAATAGACAGATTAACAGGAAGAAAAAGACAAGCAAAATTTATTACATGTACAGGCATGCAATTCACAGAAAGGCCAGATGACTGAAGTTTTTGTTTTATTTTGTTTTGTTTTTTGGGACAGGGTCTCCCTCTGTCGCCTGGGCTAGAGTGCAGTGGCATCATCATAGCTCACTCTAGTCTCAACTCCTGGGCTCAAGTAATCCTCCTGCCTCAGCCTCCCAAATAGCTAGGACTGTCTGTGGGCACCCACCAACACACCGAGGTAATTTTTCTATTTTTAGTAGAAACAGGGTCTCACTCTTGCTCAGGCTGGTCTCGAATTCCTGGCCTCAAGCGACTCTCCTTCTATGGTCTCCCAGATTACCAACATAAGCCACTGTGCCCAGCCAGAAGTTTTTAGCACCATATAGAAAGGAATACAGGTAGAAGAAGCTTGAAGCAAGGCAACAGGTTATGGAAAGGTGAGGGGAGGAAAGGCAGGGTGAGCAAAGCCTGTCTTATTATGTAGATGAAACCTCACAGGGAGCAGTCCTCAGAATACAGATAATAGCTGCAGAAAATGTGCTCTGTCAGACCTTTACAAGTGTGGGTTTTAGTCTCCTTTCCTGTGGGTTACTCTTAGTTGGATGAGATAAGGCACATAAAGGAGTCTCAGAAAAGGCCTGTTTGCACCCGCAGTTTATTTCCCTAGTGCAGATCTCCTCCATAGATGGAAGTCCCCCCACAGACAGCTTTTTAGGGTGATTCCTGTGTTGCAGCCCCTCTGGATAGCCTTCTCAAAATGTGCCAAATAAGTGGATTGGGGGGTGGCAGATTTTGGATTCCTTCAGAGCAGAAAAGTGTGATACCTTTTTCCTCTCCCATCCTAAGTATCACAGCCAACACACCCATGACAAAAGGCAGGTTAACAAGAGAAAAACATAACACATTTCCTTTTCTTTTTGTGTGTATATATATATATATATTTTTTTTTTTTTTTTTTTGAGACAGAGTCTCACTTTGTCACCCTGGGTAGAATGACATGGCGTCTTAGCTCACAGCAACCCCAAAGCTCTAGGGCTCAAGCGATCCCCTTGCCTCAACCTCCCAAGTAGCTGGGACTACAGGCGCCTGCCACAACACCCGGTTATATTTTTCAGAGATGAGGTTTCGCTTTGGCTCAGGCTTGTCTCAAACTGGTGAACTCAGGCGATCCAACTGCCTTCGTCTCCAAAGTGCTGGGATTGCAGGCGTGAGCCACCTTGCCCAGCAACAAATTTCTTCAATCAAACTTTCATGTGACAAGGAGTCTTCCGAAAGGAAGGCCCCAAAGCCTGGGAGAAAACTTGTCCTTACAGTTTAGGTTCAATGAAGAATGTGTAGAAACGTAATTGAACCAAATGATATAACTGAATGGTAATAGATGAGGGTGGAGAGTAGGGGATCCAGCAAGGCCTGTGTGCTCAGACTTTTTCACTTCTCCGAGTGGCAGAATTACTGTGTGTATCTGTGAAGCACCTGCCAGATGTTATTCCGTTCTCCAGGACATAGGGCAGGACCCCTTAGTAATGAGGGTCTTCAGTGGAGAAGGGAGAATGATCTATGTTTTATAGCTTATTTGGGGGACAACTTCCATTTTCTATGACTTGCCTTGGGGAAGAGGAATTCTGGTTTCCACGACTTGCTTCAGGGAACAAAGGGTGAGAGACAAGAGGGGACCTGAGAAAATCCAAGAGACGTTGCTTCTGTCCCCTTCTTATCTTTAGTTCAAAGTACTCAGCATGGGAAAGGCCAGGCTTTGGGGGTATCGTGTTCTGAGTTCCAGAAAGAACCAATTCTGCGGACATCTTGATTTTGGACTGTGGGCCTCCAGGACTATGAAATAATAGATTTATGTTTTAAGTCTGTAAGTTTGTGGTCATTAGTATTATGGCAGCCCTAAGAGCTAATGCCAATTTTTCTGTCTAGTGGTGTCTGTGAGGCCATCAGATGTTTTGGAAACTTCACCTCAGTCAGTTAAAGTATGGCAGATAACTTCTCTCAGCCCATGGCTTGTCTTTTCAATTTCTTTTTTTTGCACTTTTTGGCTGGGGCTGGGTTTGAACCCGCCACCTCCAGCACATGGGGCCAGCGCCCTACTCCTTTGAGCCACAGGCACCGCCCCTTCAATTTCTTTATGGATGTCTTGACACCCAAAAGTTTGAAACTGTCTCGGCGCCTGTACCTCAGTGGTTAGGGTGCCAGCCACATACACTGGGGCTGGTAGGTTGGAACCTGGCCCGGGCCTGCCAAACAACAATAACAACTACAACTACAACTACAACAACAAAAAATAGCTGGGTGTTGTGATAGGCGCCTGTGGTCCCAGCTACTTGGGAGGCTGAGACAAGAAAACCACTTAAGCCTAAGTGTTTAATCGCTTTATCACTTAAGTGATGCTGTGAGCTGTGATGTCATAGTACTCTACTGAGGGTGTACTGAGATTCTGTCTCAAAAAAAAAAAGTTTGAAATTGTGATTGAGGTTAATTTGCTGTCGAACACCCCCCCGGTCCCCCAATTTTTGAGAAATTGTTTTCCTTGCAGAGGGCAGGTTTGAATCTGCCAGGCAGTTAAGGCTGGAACTTTGTTCTCCAGCACAATTCTTCCCAGTCCTGACCTCCCTCCCATTCTGGGCCCTGGCCAGATCCCCATCTCCCCCCGAAAGTGTTGTGGGGCAATGGGGGAGACGACAGGGCAGCTGAGTGTAAGTCAGCAGACCAGGCTTGTGGGGGGCAGAAGTGGTCAACTCAGCCCTTGGGACCAGCTGTGCAGTTTCCTGGCCAACAGGGCGCACATGGGCAGCTTGAGCAGGGGAGGAAGTGGGTCAGCTGAGCCCTCCTCACATGCCTCCTGCCCGGAACCCATCAGCAGAGTGACCATGGCCCTCACCCCTACACACCCTGCACCAGCACCCTGGTTTGCACGGTCGATCCCATAAGAACTCTGCTAATCAGTGTGCACTTGTGAAGCATCTGCTGGGTACCAGGACTTGGCTGTGCTCTGTGTCACAGGGCAAAACTGAGGCCCGGAGTAGGCCAGCCCCATGCCTGAGCCATCCAGGTCACCTAACATCCCAAATCCTCATCCTTGGCTGTCTAGGACCCTCTCTGCCCCTCGATGTTCTTGCACTAAATATAGGACCTCGAAGTCAAAAATGTCCCGGAAGTTTCCAGCTTTCTTCTCTCTCTCTCCTCCGCATTTGTGCATCCCTGTCTGTCTCTCATCAGTGCAGTGGGGGGAGGTGGCAGGCTGACCGCCCCCCCCCCCCAGCTTCCGGGGGACCTGGACATGTCTGGACAGGTCTGAGGCACTCCTTGTAGGAGCTGCTGATTGACCAGGGGCAAGTTGCCAGAGTGGGAGAGAGAGCGGGAAGGAAGATGGCAGGACTTGGTTGAGATTTCTGGTGCTGAACTTTGAACCTCTCTCCACTCCCCAGGGCTGTCCCAGTCAGAAACGTCTCAAGATATTCTCAGCATCTTCCCCCAAAACTTGGATTTTGAGGCATACATAGGAGTCCTCCAAGAATCAGTGAGGGATGTGGGGAGGTTGCTGTCCAGGAAGAGGGGATGGAGCAAATGGAGACAGCAGAAATGGGCTCAGCAAAAATGAGGGAATAGGGTCAGGTGGGTTGACAAATGCCTGTGATCCTAGCACTCTGGAAGGCTGAAGTGGCAGGATCCCTTGAGCTCAGGAGTTAGAGACCAGTCTGGGCAAGGGGGAGAGCCTGTCTCTACTAAAAATGAAAAAAAATTAGCCTGGTGTTGTGATAAGTGCCTATAGGCCCTGTTACTCAGGAGGCTGAGGCAGGAGGATCACTTGAGTCCAGGAGTTTGAGGTTGTTGTGAGCTAGGCTGAGGGCATGGTACTCTAGCTTGGGTGACAGAGAAAGACTATTGCAAAGGGAAAAAAAAGAGAAAAGAAATGAGGAAATAGGGATTCTAATGTCTGGTAGAGGTGTCCTGCTTTCTCTCATGAGCAAAGGGGAGCCATGAAGGGTGTGAGAGACCCAGCAGTCAGAATGGGGTGCAAGGGCTGAGGCTGGAAGGGCAATAATGGAGACCAAGACCTGAGCTGAGAGAAACCCTTTGGAATGGAGCCAAGCAGGGCCTCTCCCAGTCCCACCCGGACATGAGCTTCACCAGCCCCTGCTTCAGACTCTTCAGCTACTTGTGTGCCCCAAGACCCCTAATCACAGCTGGTCCGCCCTGCTATACTCCTAGCCTGAGAGCTGCCTGATCCTTGCTGTGTCCCCAGCCCAGGTTACAGCACAGAGTAGACACTTCCTGAGTGAGTGGTGCAGCCATGGCATGGGGGCCTCCTAAGGCAGGGATCCCATGATTCCAAGAACCTGGTGTTCCCTGGAGTCTTTCACTCCTAGGAGGCCAGCTGCTTCACTGCACCCCCTGCCGGCCACAAGATGGGATCCCAAAACTCACATCTCCACTCCCTCCTCTCCTTTGCTGCCATGCCCTTGGCGCTGTGCTGGACATGGGAGACACAGAAGGGGCCCCAGTCAGACCCACCCATCTTCTCATGGAAGGAAACAGGGGGTTACAACCCAGAGTGCAGGGATAGGGGGCTCCCTGGTGGCCAAGCAATGGGAGCCAGAGGAAGTGCCGGGCAGCTAGCCAGGTGGACTTCCCAGAGGAGGAGGTAATGATAATTGTATTAATAAGCAGCAGCTATGTGACAGGCTCCAAACTAAGACCTGTAAAAGCAGAACTGCATCAAATTCTCACAAAAAGCCCCCTGAGGTAGGGATAAACCAAGGGTCAGGAAAGCACAGGGAGGCCCAGGTCACTCCCTCCCTTGACTTCTCATCGCCCTCAGAATAACACTTGGACCTCTCCCCAGCTGAGGCCCTGCCCAATCTGTCCTTGTTACCTCTCCCATGTGACCCATTGTCAGTACCTCCATGCAGGTCACCCCCCTCTGCCTGCAACTTGTCAGGTACTGTTGGAGTCAGGGTTTTTTTCCCCTCCAATCAATACAGCCAAGGGGAGACAGAGGTTCCCACTGGGCTATTACAGATCAGGACTCATCACCCCAAAATACGACTATAGGAGACCGTAATAGGCTAAGTTCACCTCTTTGGTATATTGATCATTTTGAGTTGGTTATTTTGAGAAACTGCAAATATAGGAGTCACCCTAAAAAAACTGCCTGTCTATAAAAGAAACATATCTATAAAGGCGATTTTCTTTCTTTTTTTTTTTGAGACCGAGTCTCACTATGTCGCCCTTGGTAGAGTGCCATGGCGTTACAACTAACAGCAACCTCAAACTCTGGGGCTTAAGTGATTCTCTTGCCTCAGCCTCCCAAGCAGCTGGGACTACAGACACCCGACACAATGCCGAGCTATTTTTTTGTTGTAGTTGTCGTTGTTGTTTAGCAGGCTCGGCCAGTTTCGAACCCACCAGCCCTGGTGTATGTGGCTGGTGCCACTGAGCTACGGGTGCTGAGCCTATAAAGGCAATTTTCATTAGTAATATAGGTATTCCAGGAACAGAGTTGCTCTAAGACAACTTTATCACCTGAAAGATTTTATTAGCAGGACAAGGCAACCTTTGTTCACCAGGCATTTCTGTACCTCAATGTCCCATAAAGTGTCTCCATCCCCCTGCCTCCCCCAAACCCCAAGCACCAAGTTCTTTCTGAAGCCCAGGGTGATATACAAGCCTTAATCATCTGGCTGTTTGAGTCTCATAATTTTGTGGGCCTCCTGTGTTTATGGACATGATTTAAATTGTTTTTGTCCTGTTAATCCATCTTACGTCAATTTAATTTGCAGACCAGCCAAAGAAACTAGAAGGGCAGAGGGAAGCAACATTTTTTTCTTTCTCCTATGGGGCCAAGGAGGCAAGAGGAGGGTGGTGGGTTTTGGAGAAAGGATCCTCCATATAAAAAGGACTCAAGGGCCAGGCGCAGCAGTTCACACCCATAATTCTAGCACTTTGGGAGGCCAAAGTAGGAGGCTTACTTAAGGCCAGAAGTTTGAGATCAGCCTCGGTAACATAGTGAGACCCTGTTTCTTTCTTTCTTTCTTTCTTTTTTTTTTTAGAGACAGAAGCTCACTTTGTCGCCCTTGGTAGAATACCGTAGCATCACAGCTCACAGCAACCTCCAGCTCGTGGGCTTAGGTGATTCTCTTGCCTCAGCCTCCTGGGTAGATGGGACTACAGGTGCCCACCACAATGCCCAGCTATTTTTTTGTTGTTGCAGTTTGGCCGGGGCTGGGTTTGAATCCCCCCACCCTACTCACCAAGCCACAGGCACCGCCCATGTATTTTCTACAAAAAATACAAAAATTAACCAGATGTGGTGGTGTGTGCCTGTAATCCAAGCTACTTGGGAGGCTGAGGCATGAGAATCACTTGAGCCCAGGAGTTGAGGTTGTCGTGAGCTATGATGATGCCACTGTACTCCAGCCTGTGCAACACAGTGAGATACTGTCTCAAAAACAAAAAAACAAAAAGAATCAAGGATGTGAGCAGGTGAGTTGCTCTCCTGATAAGCCGGCCTGGGTTCACATTCCACCCTCACATTGAGGACAAGGTGCTTCAACTAGCAGAGCCTCAGTTTCCCTATTACAAGTGGCAATGTCATCCCCTGTTAGGATGGGGATTTTGTACACACCAGAAGTCAACATAGGTCATGGTTCAAATCCCAGCATCTGCCCCCCTTTGCTGTGTGACCACCCACAAGTTTCCCAACCTCTCTGTGCATCAGAACAAAGGCCCCTGCTTTTGAGGCAGGGGAACACTTGGTGCAGAATTCCTCTTGTCATTATTCATTCAGCGCACACTCTCACCAGTTGCCACCAGCCAAGCACCAGATCACTCACTGAAGTTAGAAAACTCTGAGACCATGGTGAACAGTCTGATCTCACAAAAGGACACACAGAAAATGACATATTTCAACTGCTTTATTTGCTTTCTGGGGGGTGAAGTTTGGGGTCTCTGGGGCCCAGACCCAAGCAGAGTCCGGCAGACCCTTCTCTGCCTGGGGATCCCAGATACAGGGGTTTCAGTCAAGGCACTGGCCAGAGTTCTGAGGGTCAGGGAAAAGCCATGCTGAGGCTGGAGGGGCTGAGCCCTCCTTTGGGGACAGAAAACACAGTTACCTTGAGTAGAAAGAGATTTTCTCCTAGAGCGAAATTTAGGACAAGATAAAAATCCTGAGTTATAAGGGGAAGTCCCCACAAGAAGCCAGGTACTCCCTGGGCAAGCAGAAAGTGAACCCCACTTCCTAAGGCCCAGATGAGGCCTTTTTGGTCTCCAGACAGAGCTGGGACACAGCAGGCCTTGGCCAGCAGACAGCCTGATTCAAAACTGGCTCCCTGGGGGATTTCCTTAAGACAAAATGTCAGGACACAAAAGCCCTGGGCCCCAGATCACACTTCTGCAACTAGCTGGGTTGATTGGGCCTGGGTAGTCAGGAGCCATGGCCTCCTTCTGGTGGCTGATTCCTGTCCCTTTCTTTGTGCTTCATGAGTATTAAAGAGGCAGGCACTTCTGTGGGTCTCCAGGGAGAGACTAGGGGAAAGGATTTGGGGGAGGAGGAGCAGTTTGGGGTTTGATGCTTAGCTTGTGACAACTGTCCCTGAAACCAGGGGCATGCTTGCCTGCTCCAAAAGCCACTCTGCTAAGAGTCTAAGTGGAACCCTGGCCTCAACCTGCCTCCTCGCTGCAATAATGCTCCCAGCCAGCAGCCCCAGGCCCTTAAGAGGCACTTGTGCCTGGTGAAGAGAAAGAGTATCTTGGATATAAAAACAAAGCCCTTTTCTGCCCCCTGTGCCCTAAGATTTGTGGCTACACAGGGTAACATGGCAAAGAGGTACCCTGTTTCTGCCTCTGTGGCCACTGGCTGCAGGATCACAAGAGCTTCCAGAAGGTAGAGGCTGGAACCATGGGGAAGAATGGGGCTTTGTCCTGCCATCCTGGAAAGGGACTTCTGGTTCAGACACTCGAAGGGGAGGGGCGGTCAAAGATCAACAGTCTAGACAGTGGCAGCCAACAAGGGGCCGGAAAAAGGGGGGGCAGATTTATACAAGCCATTGCCTGCATCCCCCTCCACACCTGGTCACCCCTGGGAACACAGCATGTGGGGTGTATGTACACCAGCTGGTCTCGCTCCCCGGCAGAAACCTTAAGAAAAAAGGCATCTTGAATCTCCTTTTCCGGACTTGTCTCCCCTCAGCCCCATAGTGGATCCCTTCTGTTCTAGATGTTTGCATGCCAGCAAAGAGCAGAGCAGAGGATTATGTTCCTTACCGAAACTTCTGCCATCTGGGACATTTTCCTCCAAAGATCTGGTTCTGATGGGAAAACCTCAACATCAGCCCCTCTGTCCTCTGCCCCATTCCAGCCCAGACCTGCCCCTGTAAGCAGGGCCTTGGGGGTCTTGGCTGTTCTGCCCCTTGATGGAGCAGATGCCCTCTGTGCCACTTAGCTCAGCCTACCAACCTCCAATCTCTGCCTTTCTTTCCTTTCTCCTCTGTCTTCTTTCTTTTTTAAGCTCCATTCTCATGCACATGCCACTGACCTTCTTTTTTTTTTTTTGGCAGTTTTGGCTGGGGCTGGCCTTGAACCCCCGGTATATGGGGCCAGCACCCTACTCCTTGAGCCACAGGCACCACCCCGCCACTGACCTTCTTTTTGGTGGGGAGAGGGACACTGAGGAGCAGAGGGAAGGTATATAACAGTGGTTCTCAACCTTCCTAATGCCACGATCCTTTAATACAGTTCCTCATGTTGTGGTGACACCCAACCATAAAATTATTTTCCTTGCTACTTCATAACTGTACTTTTGCTAGTTATGAATCATAATGTAAATATCTGATATGCAGGATGGTCATAGGCGACCCCTGGGAAAGGGTTGTTCGACCCTCAAAGGGATTGCAACCCACAGGTTGAGAACTGCTGGTATAAAGGAATAAAGGTGCACAAACTCTGGCATCTTAAACACAATGCCATCACCTGGCTGGTCAGGACACCAGATGGCCCAGTCACTGTCCCTGCACCCTGGTTCAGCACCTTCCATGGGCTCGTCAGGGAAAGCATCCCACCCCCTCGTGATTTCTTACCTTTCCCACCAAGCCTCCCACTATGTCCCTCAGCCCGTCCTTCCATCACTCCACCTCTCTCCCTGACATCTGCCAAGTGCTGCCCACTTCACAGACCATCCTCTGCTGCTCACTCCTCTCCTGGCTCTGAAAATTAGAGAGAGAGGGAATGGGACTTGGTCTTCCCTTCTCCTTTAAATGAGGACATTTTAAGTCCAGACTCACCAAAGACACACAGAAATGCCATGGAGTGCACAAGTGAGTTCTACCAAAAGAAAAAGAATTTTTAAAAACTTAACAAACAGAGGATGGCACCCATAGCTCAGTGAGGTGGGCGCTGGCCACATACACCTAGGCTGGTGGGTTTGAACCTGGCCCAGGCCAGCTAAACAACAATGACAACTGCAACAACAACAACAACAATGCCATCGGGCGTTGTGGTGGGTGCCTGTAGTCCCAGCTACTTAGGAGGCTGGGGCAAGAGAATTGCGTTAGCCCAAGAGTTCGAGGTTGCTGTGAGCTGTGACACCACGGCATTCTACCCAGGGTGACAGAGTGAGACTCTATCTCAAAAAAAAAAAAAAAAAAAAAAAAAAAATTAACAAAGAGAAAATAAAAATGAGCCCAACGTTGTGCATGATGAAGGAGGGCAAGATTTTAGTTCAGCTTTATGAGGAAATGCTAAACCATCACAGGAAAATGAAGATGACACACACGCATTTCACAATTGGACAAGTTCTGTCTCTACAGAGCTAAGTCACGCAATGCTTTAAATACAGAGGTGAAGTGAGAACCCAAGAAAGATGAAAATGTGGAGTCTGGGGCAGGTGCTCAGCCTTAGCTGAGCCTGACCGGACCTGGCTAACTCCCAGCCCCTCTTCTTTCCCTATCTTGCCTAGACCCATTTTCTCCTTCAAGTCCACAGATCAGACATTTGAAGAAAAGAGCTAGATGAAGCCTAAGAGTATTTGACCTGTGGGGAATCCCTGAATCTTGAATTGTTCCCTACATTTAAAAGTGCCACGAATCCAATTCCCAGAAGCTGGCCGGGCAGATGTGGTAACATCCCACACTCCAGATTTCTCAGGAGACCTGGAGCCCAGACTGGGGACATGGAGAGGATGTTTTCAGCAAAAGGATGGGCTGCCTTGGAGGGAACAGCAGAGTCCTGACCATTTTCTGGTAGTCCACATGCATTGCCAGGCACCCATACCAAGTCACCTACCAGCACCCACCTTCCCCTCCAGAGAAAGCCCAGACTCAGAAAATGTATTTCATAGAAACTCGTCAACCCAGTTCCCAAATGGTACAGTAGCTTAGCAAAGTCAGGAGCTAAGTGTTGGAACCGGAAATAAGGGAGGTGAGTGTTGAAGAAAATGAAACAAAACAAAAAAAGTCTCAGCTATTTTAAAAAGAATGAATGTCAGGGAAACACCAGTAGGATCCAACATGGAATCAGATTCCAGCCGTGTCACACTCAGAGGAAGTGGCAAAACCATGTTTCCTCCAAAAAGTAGAAAATGGTTTCTCAAATGTGCATTTTGCTTAGCTGGCTTCACTGTTGCCGTGGCCATCCTCTCTAATGGGTGTTGCTATCCTGCTAAATTTGGCTATCTCCTGAGGGACGTCACTCTTGTCCTTGCCCGGTAAGTTCAAAGTTGGCAGAGAGAGAATAAAAATATACTCCTGATTCCTGGGCGAGTATCCAAAAACCACTACAGAAAAACCTGTCAGCTTCCGCGTCTCCCTCCTGCTTGAACATGCCCAGACATGCTGAGCTCTGCAAACCCCAGGCCCCAGGCCCACATTTTATGGAGCCCCCTTTAAGGAGAACAAGAAGCTCACCCTCCTCAGCCAGACCTTACAAATCCAGGCCAGATGTTGGGTGGGTTTTCTGTTGCTATGAAATTTTACATATTTAAAACAAAAAGTCAAATGCAGACAAAATCTGCTTTCCCACAGGTGGCCCTGTCTCTGTGGGATAGCTCATAACTTCAGGGTTGAAAGGGTTGAGCACTTTATGGCCACACCTGGGGGAACATCTCACCCAGTGACCTGACCATGAGCTCCATATCCTGAGCAAACAAGGCCCCGAAATAAAGGTGTGGCATCATAAGTCCAATTTTCAGGGCAGGAGGCAGAAGGAGCCACACCCCAAGAAAAGGAAAAGACCCTTTTGTTGTTGACTAAAGCCCGCATTGAACCAAAGAGAATATAAATTACTCCTTGCCCAAACTAGTGCTATTGGTTTTAAAAAGAGAATATGAGAGAAAGAAAAAAGTCAAGCCATATCCCAAGGCGGCCTTTTCTGGGGCTGCCGAACTGTTGGAGCATAGCTCAGTTCAAAGGCAAAGACTCTTCATGAGGTTTTTAAATGTGGGAAAACCCAGTCATGGATATAAAGTGAACTCTGGAATTCCTTTATCAACAAATTCAGAAAACCAGATGAACAGGCGGCGGCACTGCAGAGCAAAGACCAAGATTCTCCATGGAAATCTGGACTCGGTGGTTGGCCTCCCCGGCCATAGCAGCTGTGTTCCCAAATGCAAGGGGAAATGGAGAAAAAAATCTTCAGCCGCTTCCTTCAAGTCAACCAGAGCTTTTGCAGAGAAGGAAGAGGAGGTGTATACATCAGAATATTTCATCCAAATTGGATCCCCAGCTGACAAGCTTGTTTTTCCTGGCCAGGCCCTGGAGGGTGGACGTCCCTCTTGGGATTGCCAGCAGTATGAGGTCTTGGGAGACAAGAAGGCCCTCAGTGTTTGTGGCAATAGTTGATTTTGCCTTCTGACTGCTCCAGGACATCCAGCATCTCCTCAATGATGGCCCTTAGTGCCCTGCCCAGCTGGTCTGCATTGTACGGTTTGCCCAGTGGGGGCACGTGGACAAAGGCTGATCGGCCATGGCTCTGGTACAGAGAGGTATAGTAGGTGAAGTCACAGAGATACCTAGGCCGCAGGGCATGGGGAGGCAGGAGAGAGACCAAAACAGGGTCAGAGCATCAGTACATGGACCAATAGGCTAGCCTCCATCCAAGCGAAGACCTCCAACCTTACCAGAAACCCGCAGAAAGAAATATCACCTCTCCCTCCTTAGGTTGGACAAAAATGAAAATACCCAATAACTCCCAGTGCTATCAAACATGTGGGGAAGTGGGCAGAGTGAGATGCTAGTGGGAATGAAAATCGGTTGTCATCCTAGGGAAGGCAATTTGACAGGCTAGTAAAATTATAATTGCCCAGGGCAGTGCCTGTGGGTCAAAAGGGTTGGGTGCTGGTTCCATATGCCAGAGGTGGTGGGTTCAAACCCAGCCCCGGCCAAAAACTGCAAAAAAAAAAAAATTATAATTCCCCAGACTTTACGATTTGGTAGGTCTAGTTTTTAGAATCTACCATCAGGAACCATCTGAATGAGGGCACAAGAAAACACAAATAAGGATATTCACTGCTGCATCTTTATGTACAAAAGCAGAAAAAGAGAAAGCAACCTAAATGCAGAGTGGCTTAGTATACTCGGGTTTTTCTGCACCGTGGACTACTACAAAGCCATTTATAAGGAATACGATAGGTCAGAAGAAAATGAAAAACTGTCCATCATTGGGTAAGTGGGGGAAAAAAGAGAGACAAAGAGAGAAAATGGAGCACTCTCCAAGATACATGCTGAGTGTGCACAAGTAAAAACTGAGAAGAAATTCTCAGGAAAATGCACACCCTGTGACTCCATCCATGTAAAAGCAAAGCAAAATAAAGCACAATCCTAAAGCTACACAACAAGAGATCTCTATGTGTATGGAAGCATGCAGATGAGGAGGAGGGTCCATGGTTCAAGTTTCTGAATTATCAGAGATGTCACTTATAGGGAAAGAGGGAGGGCAAGAGAATTTTTCCCAATGAGAATGTATGAGGATACAATCTAGAATTATCTATGTGATTAAAAATTCATAAAAAAGGGGGTGGCGCTTGTGGCTTAGTGAGGAGGGCGCCAGCCCCATATACTGAGGGTGGCAGGTTTGAACCTGGCCCTGGCCAAACTGTAACAAAAAAATAGCCGGGCATTGTGGTGGGTGCCTGTAGTCCCAGCTACTTAGGAGGCTGAGGCAAGAGAATCGCCCAAACCCAAGAGCTGGAGATAGCTGTGAGCTGTGATGCCACAGCACTCTACTCAGGGTGACAAAGTGAGACTCTTTCTCTAAGAAAAAAAAAAGGACTGGCTGGGATAAGTGGCTGAGTCTGTAATCATAATTTGGGAGGCTAAAATTGAAGGATTGCTTGAGACCAGGAGTTCAAGACCAGCCTAGGCAACATAACAGATGCCTATCTCTAAAACAATTTAAAAATTAGCCAGGCATGGTAGCTCATTCCATAATTTCAGCTACTCAGGAAGCTGAGGCCAGAGGATCGCTTGAGCCTAGGAGTTGGAGGTTACAGTGAGCTATGATCTCACCACTATACTCCAGCCTGGGTGACAGAGCAAGACCTTGTTACTGATAAAAAATAAAAAGAGACTAATGGTAAATTCAAAAACTCCTTCATTCAGTCAGCTGAATTTACCACTTGCCACCCTTTGAACTGGACAGTGCACACAGTATTAAGAAGTCAAGGTGGGCTCGGCGCCTGTGGCTCAGGTGGCTAAGGCGCCAGCCACATACACCTAAGGTGGCGGGTTTGAATCCAGCCCGGGCCTGCCAAACAACAATGATGGCTGCAACCAAAAAATAGCCGGGCGTTGTGGCGGGCACCTGTGGTCCCAGCTACTTGGGAGGCGGAGGCAGGAGACTCGCTTGAGCCCAGAGTTGGAGGTTGCTGTGAGCTGTGAGGCCATGGCACTCTACCCAGGGTGACAGCTTGAGGCTCTGTCTCCAAAAAAAAAAAAAGTCAAGGTGGCCGGTGCTGAGAGGGCACAAAACAGAGGACACATAACTTGCTCTGGGTATTGGGGGGCCTCCAAGTCACCAAGGAGGCCACCGAAGTTGGAGCTAAGACAGGAAAGAGAAATTAACAGAAGTGAGTTTGGGGCAGAGGTCACAGTGCATGCAAAGGCCCTGAGGCTTGGGCGAGCTTGGTGTATTTAAGGAACACAGGAGGCTGCTCTGCATGTCTGGAGTGCAGTGGGTAAAGGAAGAGTAGAGACAGATGAGGGTTGGGCAGGGGCCAGATCACACAATGCCTATGGCCAGTGGGGAGGGACTAAGATTTTATTCTAGGTGAAGTTCAAGCTGTGGGAAGGACTAAGTAAGAAAGGAACATTCTGGCTCAGCGCCTGTAGTTCAGCAGCTAGGGCGCCAGCTAGGTACACTGGAGTTGGTGGGCTCGAATCCAGCCCGGGCCTGCCAAATAACAATGAGAACTACAACCAAAAAATAGCTGGGTGTTGTGGTGGGCGCCTGTAGTCCCAGCTACTTGGGAGGCTGAGGCAAGAGGCTTAAGCCCAAGAGTTTGAGGTTGCTGTAAGCTGTAATGTGATGGCATTGAGACTCTGTCTCAAAAAAAAAAGGGGGGGGGGGTCAGGATATTATCTGACTTAAATTTATAAAAGATCCTCCAGGTGAGGTGGCTCATGCCTATAATCCTAGCACTCTGGGCAGCCAAGGCAGGTAGATATTCTGAGCTCAGGAGTTGGAAACCAGCCTGAGCAAAAGCAAGATCCTGTCTCTACTAAAAATAGAAAAAACTAGTGGGGCGTAGTGGCGCACACCTGTACGGAGTCCCAGCTACTCTGGAGGCTGAGGCAAGAGGATCTTTGAGCCCCAGAGTTTGAGCTTGCTGCAAACTATGATGCCACAGCACTCTACCCAGGGTGACAGAGTAAAACTCTGTACCCCCAAAAAGAAAATTTATAAAAGATCTTTTGCAATAAGTTGACTGATGTCCCACCCAAATTCATGTTCACCTGAGACCTCAGTATGTGATCTTATTTAGAAGTAGGTTCTTTGCAGATGGAATTAGTTAAATTAAGGTTGAGGACTGAGGAAATAGCTAGCTGGGGTAGAATCCAGGTGGGAAATACCAAGTGCCTGGGTGGGGAGGAGTGACAGATCCATAATGAGTGCCAGGAGCAGAACCAGTAACATCAGCTATGTACACATAACTAGCACTGTGCCTCATCTGCACTGAGTGCTCACTCAAAGTCAACACACTTGGCTTATTCTATACCAGACTCAGTCAATGGAGGAGGGAAACCCCTGTTCACTCCCACCACACAGGGCCCCTACCTGCCAGCATCCTGGGAGATCGTCACTGACACATCCAGGCCCAGCGTGGTGACTCTCTGGCACACAGCATCCATGTCGATGATAGAGTCAATGCTTTCAGGACCGTCCTCCACACAGCACTGGGAGCCAGGGCAGAAGCGGCAGTTGTCCAGGCCCTTGTAGCCCTTGTTGTGCCCACATTTCTCCAGTGTGACTGTAGTTGCCATGCCCGACACCCCCACGTGCACCACCAGCTGCAGATAGGCAGGCAGGACTTAATACGACCTAGGTGTGGGACAAAGGGTCCCTCCAGGCCAAGCAGTAGGTGCCATGCTCACTGAGCTCTACCTGGGATTACATCATTTTTAACCTCTTGCTGTTAGAATAGACCCTAGGGCCACTCTTGCAAAAAGGTATGGCCAAGTGCAACAGGTGAAGATTTGAAACATGCAAGATTATTCATTGTAGCGCTTGTCATTGCAATAAAATACCAGAAACAACCCAACTAGCTATTCATGGTTAGTTGGCTCAATAAATAATGAACTATAATGTAGCTGTTAAAATGTCCAAGGGAGGGTGGTGCCTGTGGCTCAAAGGAGTGGGGTGCCAGCCCCATATACCAGAGGTGGTGGGTTCAAACCCAGCCCCAGCCAAAAACTGCAAAAAAAAAAAAAGAAAGAAAGAAAGAAAGAAAGAAAGAAAGAAAAGTCCAAGGCAGTTTTCTATGGACTGATCTTTAAGGCATATTGCCAAATGAAAAAGGCAAAGTAGGGTGGTACCTGTGGCTCAAAAGGGTAGGGTGCTGGCCCCATATGCCAGAGATGGTAGGTTCAAACCCAGCCCTGGCCAAAAAAAAAAAAAAAAAAAGAGAAAACGAAAAAGGCAAGGTAAGGCTAGGAGCGGTGGCTCACGCCTATGATCCTAGCACTCTGAAAGGCTGAGGGGAAGTGGACTGCCTAAGCTTACAGGTTCCAGACCAGCCTGAGCATGTGCGAGACCCCATCTCTAAAAAATAGTCGGGTGTTGTGGCGGGCATCTGTAGTCCCAGCTACTTGGGAGGCTGAGACAAGAGAATTGCTTGCACCCAAGAGTCTGAGGTTGCTGTGAGCTGTGACACCACAGCACTCTACAGAGGACGACAAAGTGAGACTCATAAATTCCAGGAATGTAGCCTAAAAAATAGTCAAAAGATGTAAGGAAGATGGTCATTTCAGTATTATTTATAAAAGTGAGGGGAAAGTCTGGAAAAAACTAACATGCCCAGTGATAGAAGAATGATCACATTAATAAAAATTAACCCAGCCATTAACATACTAATGTTCAGGGAGAATTTTTAATGACCTCCGTTATTAAATTCTAATGATACTTACATTTATAAAATACTTGTAAAAAGCAGGATATCAAGTTGAATACAGTTTAACTTCAATAAGCATATTAATTACTTTTGCATATACCTATACCCAGAAGGGGCATTATAAAAAAAAATATAAACATTTAAAACTTAGGTGGAAGAGTGTGCAATCACACATGGCAACCATAGGCCACATGTGACTTGAAAAGCAAATAATCTTTTTTTTTTTTTTTTTTTTTTTCGAGACAGAGCCTCAAGCTGTCACCCTGGGCAGAGTGCCGTGGCATCACAGCTCACAGCAACCTCCAACTCCTGGGCTCAAGCGAGTCTCCTGCCTCCGCCTCCCAAGCAGCTGGGACCACAGGCGCCCGCCACAACGCCCG
>CAUYQS010085294.1:0-18598 GCA_963574585.1 Otolemur crassicaudatus
CTCCAACTCCTGGGCTCAAGCGAGTCTCCTGCCTCAGCCTCCCAAGTAGCTGGGACTACAGGCACCCGCCACAACGCCTGGCCATTTTTTGGTTGCAGCCATCATTGTTGTTTGGTGGGCCCGGGCTGGGGATTCGAACCCGCCACCTTAGATGTATGTGGCTGGCACCTTAGCCGCTTGAGCCACAGGCGCCGAGCCTCTCTCAAATTTTTTAATTTCACATTCCAAAGGTAAACCTTCAGGTTTATTATCAAAGACTTAGTGAGGAAGTCAAAATGGGTAGTGTAAAAGATAAATGATGATTCAAGTTATCATTATCATTTCAGATCTGAAACTGAACTCTCTCAAAATTGCTACCTATAACTCATCTCTTTGGGTCTCTAAACTATAAAAAGTAGAACAGCTTGTAGGTTTTGAGATGGTGATCTTAACTCACTACCACCCTTCTGCTCAAGTTTAAAGTGTGAATAAAAAATAAAAATGTTCCAACAGGTTCTAAATCTAAACACGAAATGGAGTCTGAAAATATTAACCTGAAAATGGAGAAATACACCCAGAAATGAAAAGCAGAAATACATGGAACTCTAACTGATTGATCTACTAAACCAAGATACTTACATAGTCATTCACTAACACTGGAGATTCAGTATCAGGACTTCCAGCCAGAGAACTTTCAGGAGTTTCCTGTGCAGATTTAACTTCTTTGACTCTAGGCACTAAGGTTTCAATTTCAGTTAAAGGTAATGGCAAAGGGTTAGGCTGTTTAGATGCATCAACTATAATGAGTGAGTCCTTGTGGGTAGTGCTATTTAAAGGCTGCTCATTTTCCAAGATATTGAGGTAACAGGGCTTCACAGGAGAGCTATCTTGGTCATCTGTCATTAAAAGAAATTCTTAATATTAATGTAATACAACAGATGTTAAATTTTACTCTCTATTATTCTAAATACAATATGCATGAATGAGAGTCATCAAGACATTTCAGACCAAAAAGAAAAGGTACCCACATTTTCCTTATCAGTGATTCCCAAATTTAGTTTATTAGCATCCTCTGGGGGTGTTTTAAAAATTAAATTCCTAAAATCTACCCAATTTCTAATAAATTAGGATTTTTAGGTATAAAACCCACAAATGGGTATTTTTTTTTTTAAATTCCCCACATTTGTATCTAACAATGCACCTTATAGAATTTTTCTGTGCAGTTAAATATTTGTCAACTTTTCTTTAACTGCTATTTGCAGAAACAAACCCTTCTTATGTTATCTACAAAAGATTTACAGAGAGAAGAAAAATACACATCAGGTGCAAAGTGCCTTTAGCCTACATTAAGAATTTAGATTTAAGCATATAAAGAACACTTTTCTTTTTCTTTTTCTTTTTTTTTTTTTTGCAGTTTTTAGCTGGGGCTAGGCTTGAACCCACCACCTCCGGCATGTGGGGCCGGTGCCCTACCCCTTTGAGCCACAGGCGCCGCCCTAAAGAGCACTTTAAATAATCTTAAAATTAAACCCTTATTTAAATTTACCTTTACTAGTGAGTTCTTGTTCCAATGGGACATTTTTGCTTTCTGCTGTTTTTTCAAAGTCATGTTGTAGAACCTAGAAGTAAAAAGATTTTTTAATATCAGGGTCTAAAATATGTGGTTGTTTTATAAAGAGACAGTTACTAGTGTGTGAGACCTCTGTAAAACCAGAGACTTTCATATAAGGAAAAATTTTTTTCTTTTGGTAGAGACAAGATCTCACTATATTGCCCAGGCACATCTTGGACTCCTGGCTTCAAATGATCCTCCCTCTTTGGCCTCCCAAAATGCTGGGATTGTAGGCATTAACCACCATGCCCAGTTCCAGGAGAATTTAAAAGTATCTTTTAAAAGCGTTTCAAGAAGGTGGCTTTGGTGGCAATTTCAAGATGAGTAAATAAAAACATTTTCTTTTTTTCTTAAATAACCTCAAAACAATATGGAAAACTGGGTAATATAGTCTTTTTCAGACTATCTTGAATGAAACTAAAAGACACTCATATATATGTAGACATTAAGTGAATGAGAAAGGAACTAAGCAAGAGGAGAAGAAATAAAACTAAAGAACTAAATGCCTTCAGCAAGGGAATGGAACAAAAACTGTGATTCACCTCATAATTGGCAGTACTAGATCAAGAAAGGAAAGAGGATGGTGGTAGGGCAAGGGCTGGTGATAAAAGGGTGTGTTAGTAGTTGTTTAAAACTATTTAGGAAAAATGTGGACATCTAGGTTCCCTGCTCGAACTTCAATTGACAGTGGGAGATTATAGTTTTGAGAATTGAATTAGGGAGCCTCAGAACTGGGGGCCACTAGGACCAGGGGATGGGGTATAGAAAGCATGAATGAAGTGTCATATAAAAGAAGATTTAGTGCAACCCTGTATAATGGTGGGATCTCACCCCATTCTCACATCTAATTCTAGAGTATCAGAAGCCAAGCTTATATACACCAGGCAGGAGACACCTGGATGATCCTTCTCTGGAGAAACTAAACCACCCCAAAGGAAAGATAAATAGATACTAACATTTGGCAATTTCTGTGAAAATGCTGACTCTCTCTCCCCAAATGAAGTGAAGTCCAAGAAACCCAACTCTTTGATATATCATTCTTTACCATATAAACCACCAAATTCCACAGACATTTGAAGAAAGCCTCTACATCAGCAGTCCCTAACATTTTTAGAACCAAGGACTGGTTTCATGGAATACAATTTTTCCACGGATGGGATTGAGGTTGGGGTAGAGTGGAGAGGATGGTTTGGGGATAATTTAAGCATATTACATTTACCTCAGATCCTCAGGCACTAGGTTCTCATCAGGAGTTCACAACCTAGATCCCTCACATTGTGCAGTTTAGAGTAGGGTTTGCGCCCCTATGAGACTCTAATGTTGGCACTGATCTGACAGGAGGCAGAGCTCAGGAGGTGACGTGAGGAATGGGAGCAGCTGTAAACACAGGTGGAACTTCCACTGCCCAGCCACTGCTCACCCCATTGCTCTAGATAGATAAAAGAAGGTAACTGCTTCCATAAAATAATAGGGCACTACAAAAATGAGAAAAATTTTAAAAAAAGTTTAGAAATTAAAAATATATTTAAAAAAAGAAATTCAAAATATAAGAGCTAAATTAAAAAATAATTCATATAGGCCTTAAGGTCACAAAAGTCTCCCAAAAAGTAAAACAAACAGATAAGGCGAAGAACAATAAAATGAAGAAAGGAGAAAGTTGCCCCAATGCATAAGGGCTGATAATGTCTGACAATATTAATTCCAGGAAATAGAGAAATGGTGAGGAAGAAACAATGAAAATGTGCCAAACTGAAGGACACAATACAGATTTTTAAAAACTACTGATAACCCACTACAGAGAATGAGAAAAAGACCCCAACGATGTCTATCACTAGAGGGGGTAAAAACTCCTAGAGCAGGAAGGAAAAATAAGACGTACCACAGTCCCCTCTTATCCACAGGAGATACGTTCTAAGATCACCAGTGAGCCTGAAACCATGGATAATACCAAACTCTACACACATGTGTTCCTCCCTATACATACGCACCTATGCAAAAGTTTAACTTATTAAATTAGGTACAGTAAAAGATAAACAACAACAACTAATAATAAAATAGAGCAATTTTAACAATATGCCAGCATCACTCCTCTTGCACTCTGTGGCCATTATTATTGTGATTCTGTGAAAACTGACCTGTTAACCTCAACAGCTATGAAGTGGTTCCTGGTGGGTAGGGTATCTAGTACAAACAAGCTGGACAATGGGATGAGTTGTATCTCAGGCAGGACAGAGTGGGTTGGCTGAAAATTTCATCATGCTATTCCAAATGGCACTCAATTTAAATTTGCTAAATTTTTTATTTCTGGAATTTTCCATTTAATATTTTCAGACTGCAATTGCCTGCAAGTAAATGAAACTAGAAAGCACAACTGTGACTAAGGAAGGATGAGAACTAAGAAAGGCATCTGACTCCTTAACAGCATTACCAGAAACAAGATGAAGATACTGTGAATTCAAAGCTCTGAGGAAAATATTTTTGACACAGAAGTATTAAGATTTTCTCAGAAAGTCTCAAAATCTGTTTTTGCACTCTTTCTCAGTGAATTACTGGAAGATGTGCTCCACTAAAGTTAAGACAAGAAACCATGAAAGACAAGACACAAAGGAGATTCCAGGAACACAAAGAAAAATGACAAGGGGATTCCCAGGCTAACAGCTGTTTAGCAAGTCTAAAGAACAGTCAGCTTTTAGAGGCTATAACAAGACCTGGGTATATGTTCAAGGACAATTACGTAGATAAAAAAAGAGGCAATGATTAATTTTAAGAGAAAAATAAGGCTAGATAATAAACAATATGTACGTGGTTTAGCAGCCAACAATATTTACAGTTTGGTTAAAAATCTAAATATCTGGTTAAATATAGATTTAGTCCAAAGACATATACACATTTGTAAACAGAAACGTAAGTAAACAGAAAAAACTGTATAAAGGGTTGCCTGTGAAGCAGACAAGATAAGGTGGAGGTAAGAAATGTAATAATTTTATTTTTGTTACATACTATTTCCATGTATGAGTAGAAATCCTTTTAACTATTAATGAACATAAAAATGAACTTGTGTTTCAGATTTTAATAAGCGTATTGATAAGATTTGTACTCATGAAAATGAAATGGGGGAGACGGAAATTTTAACATTTCTCAGAGGATCTGCTTTCAATAGTTAAAATAAAGACTGGTGGAAGATATGTTGGTCCACAATGGATACCTGATTGTCATGTTCATTTTCTTCTGTAGTTTCAGTGTTAGCCTGAAGTGAAGTCTGGACGTCTACAGGTCCCTCTTCAAATTCTTCCATTTCTTCATCCTCATTCTCATCTTCTCCACTTCCATAATTAGTTAAAGCCTGAGTTTCAGCTTTAGACAAATCTAAGTGAATCAGATTTGTAGTAAATTTCACACTGCCTACTATTTGTTTTATTTTTGCACAAGACAAGTGTTTACATACAATATTTGAAATCCTCAAAACAGTTAAGTATAAGAAAACTATGGTCCAGAAAAGTCAGATAATTTAGTGAGGGTCACAATAAAACCCAAAATCAGAGTTCACTGACTCTTAATTCTATCTTTGTTATATACCACCAACTGTTTCAATAAGTGATCTACAGAGAACCAATGTATGAACACAGTAGAGAGCCTTTTACTCACTAATAGATACCGGGCATCCTTCACTTTCCTCATCTTCCTCTTGATCAGAAATATCAGATCTTATATTTTTGGGACCTTTGCCATCATACACCTCAGATGTTTGAGTCTGCTTAACTGTTTCAGTCTCATCCTTGTCCTAGTTACAAATAAATTTGAGTAATTAATTCCTGAGAGTACATTTTTAAAAGATATATCATAAGTCTATCATAAAAATCAGTAATAATTATCTAAGAAAAAATATTTAAAAAAACTCTGACATCTAGTTTTGTTTTTAAAAGAAAAAAGTTTCTCAGACAGTAAACATTTGATGATATACTCTGCTGCTCTAAAACATTAAAGCTACTAAAATTATTTACTATTGTTTCAAAAACATTATTTTTATTTTATTTATTTATTCTTTTGAGACAGAGTCTCAAGCTGTCACCCTGGATAGAGTGCCATGATATCACAGCACACAGAAACTTCTAACTCTTGGGCTTAAGCGATTCTCTTAACTCAAGTCTCCCAAGTAACTAGGACTACAGGCGCCCACCACAACACCCAACTATTTTTTTGGATTCAAACCTGCCAGTTCTGGTGTATGTGGCTGGCGCCTTAGCTGCCTGAGCTACAGGCGCTGAGCCCAAAAACATTATTTTTAAGGCAAAAATTTATTAGTACATACTTTGTCTTCATCATCCATCTCTCCAGTAGGTGAGCTATGATCTTCAAGAATCCTTTTGGCCTATAAAGTAAACCAATTAAACAGAATTTAGCAATAGACTTATTCAGTAAACTTTAAAAAATGATGCATTTTTAAATCATCATCCAAACAACTAAATGCTTTCTTAAAAATGTAAATTCAACTCTTTTATTTAAATATTTCAAATTAACAAAACAGAAAGCAACATGCAGACCTGACTACTCTTTGCATATCTAAGAGGAAAAATCTTCATTTCCTTCTCTCCAAACCCCATCCTCCCTCAGTCTTCCCAATCTCAGCAAATCATATTTCACCCAGGGTGCATAAGCTAGAAAATTAGGAACCTACCTTTGCTTATTATCATTATCCACATAAAAACTACTACAATGCCTTATAGTCTCAATTACACTAATGACGTCAGTGCTGCTTACAAATCTAAGACATCAAATTATCACTTCTTCCCTGGACTACTCCAACAGCCTTTCAACTCGTCTCCATGCTTCCGTCTGTCTCTACTCACCCACCATCTCCGTTCAATATGGTATCCAGACAAATCTTTTAAACTGTACATGAGATTATGACATTCCTATTTCAAACATTCTCATGGGTTTCCATCATACTCAAGGCCCTTCCCATAGTTTCTAAGGCCCCATAATTAGGCTTTACCCACCTGTTAACTCATCACTCTTAGCATACAATGTGTTTTTGCCTCCCTGGCTTTCTCTCTGTTCTCCAAACCACTCCTACCTTAGAATCTTTACACTTAAGTTTTCTGTGCATGGAAGGGCTCTTCCCTTTTATCTTCATTATGAACTCCCTATCCTTCAGGTGTTAGCTCATATTTCACCGCCTCAGAGAGACTCATGAGATTGTCTATTTAAATTAGATTGAGAGGAAACTGCTTTCTGATTATAATATTATGAAATGTTGGATTATTTTCCAATCATTTACTATGGTATTATGATGTTTTATTTTCTTTAAGCTCTTAGCAAAGGCTAAAATTATCTGAAATTAATCTACTTGTATCTAGAATATAAACTTCATGGTAAGTGTTTAATAGATAGCTTGACTTTGTCTGCATTAGATTCTAAGGAAGAAGGGCCCCTACACCTTCTTCTGTTTGGGTCTAGTCTTTTTTCCATCTCATAAAAGAGGGCAAGAAAAGGGTGTAAATCTCTAGGAAAGGCCTCCTGGTTCACGTCAAGTTTAGAGGAAACAAACTCACCAATTTCCCATGTGATCAAGACTATTCTGACAAGGTACAACAAACTACAGGGATGTGAAACCAAAGCCCCGAACTAAAAACAAGACTGTGTATTGGCTGGGGGTGACCTCTGCATAAATCCTATTCTGTATATATGGCAGGGGACTGTCCAAGGACTAGATTCAGTCCTCTTCTCCTCTTTGGGGACCCAAATAAGGGGCAACGATGTAAACTGGCTATCTGACAATGTACATTTAGCATCAATTCCAGTCTGTATTCCTGATCTTTAGCCACTGCTGTTATTCCTGAAATTCAAAATGCAGCTAGCATATATACTGATTTACAAGCTGACTGATTACTAAACATATCTACTTTTACTGAGGTAAAACATGTTTGTAGTTATTAATAACTATATTAGTATGAATAATGATCGAGAACTGTATGTACGTACTAATTATCCTAAAATCAAAATGAATGTTATTTACTTACCTCTTTAGCATAAGACTGTATCACTCCAGCCGCTTCTATTTTCCTTTTGCATCTCTGTTTAACAGATAAACTATTATTATCCAAATCTTGCATAAGCTTAAAGAAGGCCAATTCATTAAACAACACTTCAGATATCTCTACAAGAAGATCTTCTCCACAGTCTTTCAGTTTTCTGCCAGCAAATTTTGCCAGTGAATCCTATTCAAAGAAGACCAAATAAGTTTAAGATTATAGTAAAATTCAGTTGTGGGTAGAGCAATAGAGATGATTAAAAATGCTTACCTAGAGAAAAACTATTTCATTACTTTTAAATATTGAAAATTTTAAAATGAATGGCTAAGGTTACTCATGAAAAATAGAAGAATATTACTATACATTACTAAGCAGAAATCTTGTTAGTTCTGCTTAAAGAGTACATACAGGGGAGGAAGAGAACATATATGGTCATCTATAAGTTTAGCCTCTACTTTAATATAATTGCTGGGCATCAATAAATGAGTCAGACAGGGGATTCCTAATGCCAAGAAAGTTTCCAGACAGTACAGTAAATGAGGAGGAAAATAAGTTTTCCCTATCTAAACGATACCATTAGAGTGCTTTTAAAGGTTCTCACTTAAGACAAACCAATCAGTCATTCTCATTTAAATTTTTCTTCAAAGTCAGTTTGTTTGTTTTTTTCTAACGAAGTCTTGTTCTGAAAAGAGAGAAACAAACAAACAAACAAACAAAAGTCTTGCTCTGTCAACCTGAGTAGAGTGCAGTGGCATCATCATAGCTTACTGCAATCCTAACTCCCAGGTTCAAGCCTCAGCACCCTGAGAAGCTGGGACCACAAGTGCGCATCATGAAGCCTAGCTAATTTTTCTGTTTTTAGTAGAGACACGGTCTCACTATTCCTCAGGTTGGTCTCCTGAGCTCAAACTACCCTCCTGCCTTGGCTTCCCAGAGTGCTAGAATTATAGGCGTGAGCTACCGCGCATGGCCACAGAACCAGTTTAAAAGTAAACTTGAGCTCTTTTCAACTTAAAATAAAGACTCATGTAAAATAAAATAAAATAAAATTTCAATATCCTCTAAATTTACTGTGCCAAGGGGGAAGTGATGTCCTGGCAACTGAGCAGCATGTTTACAAGTTCTGTTTCCCATTATTCTTGTCTGCAAATGACTCAGGGAGACCAGAGACCAGACTTCCCCTCATCCTATGCTGATCAGTGGTATAACTGCCTGCTTTGTTGTCCTATACCTAAGTCAGACAAGACAGCACACAAGTCCCCAGGACTGTTGCATTTTCCATGTGGAATATTAAATGCATCTTTCCCAAAAGACCACTTCAAGTAGACTGTTGTAGCCATGTATTAAGCCTTATATAGAAAGATGCTGAAATTCTGCTACACTTCTCTAAACACAGTGAGATAAATGACTCCCAACTTCCACACCTCAGAACACTGACTTCCGTTCTTTGGTATCTGTGCTTCTCAGTGGCTTTCCTCAAACTTTGTGCTTAAATAAACTCTATTTCAAGTAGGTTATGATCCTTTGATTGGTCCAGATTGACAATCATCAAATACAAGTCTGCTACAGTCTACCAATTTTTTATAAAATCACTTCTCTTTTCTTTCAACCTAAGAATATGGACTTATGCTGTTCAGAAAACAGGCAAATATCAAGGCCTGTCAAAAGACTACCTTATCTAGGATGACAATAGAAATAAGTACAACAGAAAGCTGGGTGAGTGCTGGGGAAAAAAAAAAAAAAACCCAAACAGGTTTCAGAAGGAAAAATAGTGACAATAGTGAATTTAAGCTTTAGTTCATAAAAAAATTTCAATATTCTGGTGTAAATTAACTTTCATTCTTTAAACATGTCCCCTTGTGAAAACATCAGGATAGGGTAAACGAAAAGTAGTCAAATTGTCTTAGAATTAGGAAAAAAATTCCAGTTTAACTAATTTGGGATCTGCCTACAATTATGATAATAGCAGGTAAAACAGAGGAAGTACTGTCTGGATCTTGATAAAAAGTATTTAAATTCTCAATAATTTCTTTTCTCCTCATTCTAAAATGGAGTTATTTCTTTACATAGGAATAAACTAGCTAGTAAAATTTATAAAATACATTTATTTAAAAGTTATCCTAAACATGTGTAATACTTTAGATATTTCTATAAGATCTTCCCCTCAGTCTTTCGGTTTTCTGTCAGTAAACTGTGCCAGTGATCTGTTCACAGGATCCCTCCACTGCACAGCACCAATCATGTGTTATATTCCTTACGTGTTAAGTATCCAATTAAATTAAGCCAGGACAATTTAGCAACACTGAACTTACACTTTAGTCTTATTACTACTAAAAAAAGGAAAATTATATTGACAAAAGTTTACATCAAGCCTAGGGTTTAAAAACAGTTATCAGATAGTGATTATATTGTATCTAAAATCACTTTAAACACACGAATAGAATAAAAGTCAACATTTCCTAAGAAAATTTTGTAATATAGATGAAAAAATGTATTGTCTAATTTGGAGTAAGCAATACACATCATTGAACTATCTCAATGGGAAAATATTCACGTAAATATTTTAATATAAAGGTAAAGACATTTGTTATAGGGGGTAAATAAAGTAAACTTACTTAACATAGATCTCTCAACCTTGCCACTACTGACATTCAGGGCCAGGTAATCCTTAGCTGTGAGGTACTGTCCAGCGCACTGTGAAACATTTAACTGGATGTCTGGCCTCCATCCCATTCAATCACAGTACCTGCCCTTCCCTTTCTCCTCCCTGCTTACTTCTATCCTGCTTTCTGTGGTAAACAAAATGTTTTCACACTGCTAAATGCCTCCTATGAGGCGAAATTTCCCGTAGTTGAGAACCACAGCCTTATTAATATAGGGTGGCCATAAAGTTAGGGTGCAAATTAAAATACTTGTCTATTTTATAGCCACCCTGTATAATGTGTTTTTTTAAGTTTTTTTTTGAGACAGAGCCTCAAGCTGTCACCCTGGGTAGAGTGCTGTGGCATCACAGCTTATAGCAACCTCCAACTCCTGGGCTCAAGCGATTCTCCTGCCTCCGCCTCCCAAATAGCTGGGATTAAAGGCGCCCGCCACAATGCCTGGCTATTTTTTGGTTGCAGCCATTATTGTTGTTTGGTGGGCCCGGGCTGGATTCGAACCTACCAGCTCAGGTGTATGTGGCCGCCTCCTTAGCCGCTTGAGCCACAGGGGCCAAGCCGCCACCCTGTATAATTTAAGGTTACTGTTACATCCTGAAAAGGCTCTCTAATCAGAAGTTGGTTTCTAGCTTCTAAAATCTCTCAGATTAATCCAGAATTACTGTAGAAAAAAAGTCAGAGAATACTTTTTAAATCCTTCAAATTCAAAATGTTTTAAGTAGGAGAAAAACCAAACCAATAAAATTTTTAAGAGCTGATACACACCTTAGAAATAATCATGTTTTGAAGACTGAGACAGGTTCTAACAAAAATTTTTAACCCAATTGAAGGACTAACCTGAAAAGTATTAAAACGTCATCCTAAGTGAATGCTAACCTGGAAGTTTACCTGCATAAATTGTGTTATGTCAGAAAATGGCCCCCACCAATAAAACCCCTCACCACATGGTATATATTGGTAAGTCATACACAAGGTAACTCTTACCTGTAATATGCTTCCAAGTTGCTTATGAAAGAATTTTACAAACTCTTTGCTCTCATCATTTTGCTGGGTAAGCGTCAAAACCATGCGTCTTACTGAAGTTAGAAGTTGAGAAGAGCATACTTCATCCATGTGCTCCTAAGAAAAATCCTTGTCGATTAGGATATAAAACTTACCTATTATTTAAATACATATTAATCCACATAATACAAAATTTTACTTTTCTTGCATACATGCTTCTCTATTTTCAAATATATATTTAGAAACACTTGTTTACAAGAAAAGCCAAACTCCCACCCTACACACATTTTGGCAGAAGTTTGGCAATTTTGACCCACCATTGCCGATAACTGCCAGTAAAGAACGGGTTAATCCAATACTTCCTCATTTCCTTTTTATACCTTAAGGAGAACTGGCCAAACCAAAGTGTTCATTTTGCCTAGTTTCCTGTTTATAGTTCAGTTAATTTCAATTATTCTTATAACCATACTCACTCTGTGGCTATTATCTTCTTATTTAGTGTTTCTCAACCTCTGTACCACTGACATTCTATGCTCTGTAAAATGTTTCCCAGCACCACCCCATCCACATCATCTTGACAACTAAAAATGCCTCCACACATTGTGAAATATCTTGAGGGTCAACATCACCCCCTAACTTTCTTAATAAGCCACTTGAGGTAACTCTCTTCTTAATCTTCCTTTAGAAGCATGTGTAAACTATAAAATAATCCAAATCATGGTTAACTTTGAGTTGAGTCTATAAATCATCTATATTAATTAATCTCAAGGTTCTAATCCCTCTTCTCCAACTAAATTTATTTAAGCAAATTACATAACCTTTTCTCAGTTCACAAATGGAAGAATATACCATGCTCTTGGCTGGAAACAATCAATTGTCAAAATGTCTATTCTACTCAAAGCAATCTACAGATTCAATGTAATCCCCATTAAAATGCCAACATTGCATTTTGAAGAAGTGGAAAAATAGTACTTTGTTTTATATGGAATCAGAAAAAACCCTGTATAGCTAAGGCTATTTTAAGTAATAAAAACAAAGTCAGAGGCATCACCCTACCAGACCCTACCACCCTTCAGGCATTAAAAGTATTAACAAAACTAGCATAGACCTGAAAGTTAGAAGATGCAGCAAACAGAGACAGTTAAGACCATTTAGGAATTGCTGCAATTGCTCTGAAAAAGGGTAAGTTTTTCTGTTTTTGCATGGAATAATTTAGGTACAATAAGATAGGCTATAAAGTCAGATACTCTGTTCCATCTTCAGAAAAAGCAGTTGCTACAAATGCTTTCTCAAAGATTGCTCTTCTATTAAAACCTTCCAAAGAAAGCAATAACTTCCACAGAAGGAGGAAATACAAGTGCAAAGAAGTAACTCTTTATTGTCAAAATATGAAATGAGACCAATGACAATGTATTTTGTAGTTTCCCTTATTAGGATAAAAAAAATTCATTTCAAATTTTTTAAATTTCTATTTTAAATCAGAATGAAAGAGTACTATCTCAAAAAGTTGTCTTCTTATTCCATTTTTCACATACTTCTTTCTCTGCTCTCATCAATATTATTAAATAAAAGTAATAGTACTGTTTACCAGTCTGATACTCTCACTGCTGGTAAAAATATAAACTGTTTAATTTTTCTGAACGACAATTTAGGATGTCTCAAAAGCTTTAAACATCTCCATGCCCTTTGAGCTAGAAATTCTATATCTAGGAATTGTTTCTAAAGAAATAAAAGTCATTGCTATGGACCATGGGGATTTTTAAAAAGTGATTATATTTTTAAATTTAGTTAAATCATTGAAGAAGTGTTTAAAATAGTGAAAAAGAAACCATAACAAACATGTATGCTTAACAAAGGGATTGGTAAAATAATTAACAGAAACTTCTATTCTACTCAATCATAACTACTGGTCCGCATTTCTTCTTGGTCAAGTCTGGCTCCTTCTCCTTTGCCTGACCTCTAGATGTTGGATCACCAGGAGCCATGTCCCAGTTCTAGGACCCTTTCTCCTCTCCTGTCTGATGCCATGGCCGTATGTCGCATCTTATATCTCCAAGTATGCCGGGTATCAGCTGAGTAACCAAATGACTACCTGACCTCTCTACATGGTTCACTAACAGATGGCTCAAATATAAAACCCAAAACAGAACTATTTTTTTCTTTTCAAAATATAACTCTTGATCTCTCCCTTTTCCCAAGCATTATTTGTTTCAGTAAATCCTATTTCCTTTCAGCCAGTCTTCTTTTTCACTTATCTCCCAACACTCCAACCTAGGAGAACCTATCCATTTCCAAAATATATCCCAATAATCTATTTCTTTGCCACTGGCCTCGGCTAAGCTACTGTCATTTCCCATCTAATCTCACTGCACTCCTGACCTCCTATAATCAATTCACCCAAAGCAAATCAGACTTTATTTCTTTCTTACTTAAAACCTTCTATGAGTTTTTCAAAGTCCAAACTTTTTTCTTTCTTTTTGTGCATTTAAAATGGCTTTATTCCACCTGGGTGCAGGTGAGGGGTAAGATTTCCAACTGGGCTGGGACGAAATCCACACATGAGTAACGGTGAAGGGGAGAAGGATTTAAAGATCAGGAAGGTGGGAGTCAGGACATTCCCTTTCCTGGGTTGGACATCTGTTGTAAGGGTAGGGGTTGGCCCATTTACCTTTCCCAGGTGGGACAGCCGCTGAGGTAGGGTATCGGGAGGCAGATCCACCCTTTTGGGGTGGAGTTTGATTCTAACATCGCAGTATTTTTTTTTTTTAATTGAGACAGAGTCTTACTTTGTCGCCCTCTATAGAGTGCTTAGGCATCATAGCTCATAGCAACCTCAAACTCTTGGGCTCAAGCGATTCTCTTGTCTCTGCCTCCCAAATAACTGGGACTACAGGCACCCTCCACAACACCTGGCTATTTTTGTTGTTATTGTTTGTTTAGCAGCCCAGGTGCATGTGGCCAGTGCCCTAACTACTGAACTATGGGCGCCCCCCCCCCAGTCTTTCTTGTCTATTATAAGGAGGTAGGATGATGGGCATGATATCTCTGACTTCCTGCAAAGGGAGGGGGCTGTCTGGGTCAAAGTCCAAACTTCTAATCAGGGCCTAAAAATGTTCTAGAAACCTGGCCCCGCCTCCTTCTTCAACATAATCTCACAAACTTCCTCCAACCATAAAGGCCTTCCTCCAGTTATTTCAACATACTGAGCTAATTCCTACCTTCAGCCCTTTTCACTCTGTCTAGAATAATCTTGATTTAAGGTGACTCCTTATTTGTACCTCTGCTTAAAAGTTCCCTCTGCAGCTTTCCTTGATTATGCAATCCAAAACAGACACTGTCATATCACCAAGTATTTATTTACTTATTTATGTTATTTTATTTTGAGACAGAGTCTCACTCTTGTCACCCTGGGTAAAGTGCAGTGACATCACCAGAGCTCAGTGCAACCTCAGACAGCTAGGCTCAAGCGACCCTCCTGACTCATCCTCCCAAGTAGCTGGACTACCGGTGCACTCCACAACGCTCAGCTAATTTCAGTAAAGACAGGGCTTTTGCTCATCTTGAACTCCTGAGATCAAGCAATTCTCCCACCTCAGCTTCCCAGAATGTTAGGACTGATTATATGGACCACTGTCCCTAGCTACATCACCAAATTCTAATTCTCTTGATGGCACATATCATTACTTGATATACATTTACTTGTATGTTTTACATTTACTTATGTTATTCCTATCCTAGTATACAAGCTTCCTGAGTGCAAAAGCCTTGACTTGTTCACTGCTATGTCCATAAAACCTGGCATAAAGTAGGCCATCTATAAATATTTTTGAATAAATAACATAGGAATATTTTATAATCATTAAAAAATATGCAATAGAAAAATAATGAGTTAAGAAGAAGTTTCTGGTATACAGTATAGGAAAGCTCATAAAATGTTGGTAGATCTATTTCTGGGGAACAAAACTATGACTAATTTATAGGTTTTTTTCCTTTTGTTTACTTTTATTGTCAAAATTTATTACAATGCATTCTTTTGTATCAATCAAAAAACAAAACACAACAAGTTTATTTATTTTTAAAACAATAATGCTTACCTTCAAAAAAGGAATAACTTCTTTCATAATTGCTTTAATTTGCCGGTCCAGCTGTTGGGTATCAATTCTAGGACATGGGACAGTAGAAACTTCACTGACAGGTTGTTGTGAACTGTGATTTTCAGTAGTAGGAGTTTCTATTTTTAAAAAGAAAATGACATATTAGCGAAACAAAGCCTATAATTTACATACGCCCTTATGTAAAATTTTAACTACTAAATTCTGGCGATTTTATGCTAAAATAATACCAAGAAGCATCTATGTAATTTTAGTACCCCCTACTAATTAAGAAAGCAGTAGTAAAACTACCATACCTACCAGGCAGGGTCTTTAACTTTTTTATATGTAATTATGATACTACTTCAAATCCATAAAACACACACCTTCTAAATTATTAACTGTAGTAGTGGCAGCAGCACCATTTTCATCCTCAATAATCCTGCAGGTACATCTCATATTTGAGTTACTTTCAGCCTCAGTCTTCATACGTTCATATTCTCTCATTCTGGCTAATGCTTGATCTAAGTGAATTACAGTATTACCTGTATTTGAAACAAAAATATTTTAGAATATGTAACAGTAAACTTTTTCATGTAGTCCTCAAAATGTATTAATTTCAAAAAATGTAATAAAAATAATGTCAAAAATGTCAGAACATAAGGAAGGAAAATTTGCTTTAACAAGTTCCAGATACTATACTAGTGAGGCATTTCATATTCATTATCATATGCATGTATTTTTCACAAGAACAAAAAAAGGTAGATAAGATCCCCATTTCTGTAGTACATGCAGAATCAGAAAGGTTGATGATTTGGCCACAGTAAAAGAGTTAACAGAATTGATGTACTTAAGTCTACATTCTTTGGATGACATCTGAACTTTTTAGACTTTTGTTTCCTTATCAATGTAATTCGAAGACTGTATCTGATCTACTTAAAGTCATGTTCTAAGGGTATAAAACATTCTGCTTACCTAGATCATCTGTTGCAAAGGGCTCAAAATTTGAAGATACAGACATGACACTAGTATTATCAGCATCATTTTGTTCATTTATTTTATTTGTTTCTCTTTCAAAGTTCTTCTCAAAAGTTTCCTAAGTTACAGTAAAATAAACAAACAAAATCACTATTACTTCTTTTACAAATTGTATAATGAGTATTAAGGATCTAACAGGGAAACTAAGTCTTTGCATAAGGCTATACACTTAAAAGACATATTCGTAAGTTAAATGTATACTTCACCCAAACAAGATTATGATATAACCAGTTATTAAAAGTTGAATGCAGAGTCACAGGGAATACAAAAATATTAAGTAGACTTATAGAATATTTGTAATTATGTAGATAAAATACACAAAGCCAGTGAATGATTAAATTCTAAATTTGCAAAGTTAAAATTTTAAGTAATTTCTATACCCTCAGGGACATTCTCTTTGTTATCACCAACCCTAACAATGTCGATTACCTTACTATATCACAGTTGTCTGATATCAGAACAAAAACATGACATCATTCATATTCTTTTAAAAAATTAACTTTATTGAAATATATTTTATGTACAATGCACCCATGTTAAATGTACAGTTTGATGAACTTTGACAAATGTGCACACTCATGTAACCAATTCCCTAAAGACCACTTCTATTAACCCAGGAAATTTTTTGCACCCCTCTAGAGTCAATTTCTACCACCCCCCACTCATGCTTTCTACCACTGTTTATCAGTTCTGCTGGTTCTAGAACTTCATATAGATGGAACCATACAGTATATGTTCTTCAGTGTCTGGCTTCTTTTGCTTAGTATGTTCCTGAAATTAATCCATGCTGTTGTGGGCTTCGGAAATTCGCCATTTTTAATGGCTGAATAGTATTCCACTGTATGGATACAGCTTATCCATTTATCTGTTGATGCTCCAACTTGAGGCTATCATGACTAAAGATGCTATGGACATTAGTGTACAAGTATTTTTGTGCACATATGTTTTCATTTCTCTTGGATGAATACCTAGAAGAGAAATTGCTGGGTCATATGCAAAGTTTATGTTTAACTTTATAAGAAACTGCCAACTGTTTTCCCAAATGGCTGTGCGCTTTTACATTCCCACAAGTAATGTGAGAGTTCCAACTGTTCCACTTTCTCACCAACACTTCTTATTGTCAATCTTTTTAACCCAGTTTAGCCATTCTTACGGCTGACAGGTGGTATTCTGTGTGGCTGTAATTTGCATACTAGTCATTCCTATTATACATCTTCTTTCATGAAGTGCCTGTTCAAATCTCTTGCCCATGCTTTACTGAGTTGCTTGTCTTATACTTATATTACTAAGACTTCTTTATGTCATCCAAATATAAGACATATGTCAGATATATGTACTAGGATTATGTTCTAACAGTATCTTTTGCAAAGCAAAAAGTTACTTTTGTGAAATCAATTTATCAATTTTTTCTTCTACAGTTAGTGCTTTCTATATCCTAGAAAACCTTTGCCAATGTCAAAGTCATGAACATTTCCTCCCATTTTCTTCTAGAAACGTTCCAGTTTTAGCTTTTACAGAACTTTAATTTCAAACTAATTTTGTGCATAGTGTGAATGGGAGTGTTCACTTATATTTTGATTGAAACATTTCACAATTATGTTTTTTCTCCTAGCTATTCATTGTTTTTTTCTATCTTCAACTATGAACTAAAAGATTTTTCCCTAATTAAAGGAAATTCAAGAATATAGGGAATATATTTCAAGAAATAGGTAAACCATTTTGTTGCTACTTCAAGGAAGACTTGAAAGTAGATGAGCTTTTACCATTTTATTACAGGTACAATACAAACTGTTTTTTCTTTTTCCTAAACCTTACTTCCTCCACTACATCCTCCTTAACTTATAACTCCCAGGTGCCCATTCTCACTTTCATTTCTCTCTTCCTTGGGCATCTTCAATTCAATGTATATGTAAAAGCTCCACAAATGGAGCTCAAAGGACCTTGCCCCAGAAGCATGAAAATTAAGATTCCAGATTTGGGGCTCGGCGCCTATAGCTCAACCGGCTAAGGCGCCAGCCACGTACACCTAAGGTGGCGGGTTCAAATCCCCAGCCCGGACCCGCCAAACAACAATGACGGCTGCAACCAAAAAAAAAAAATAGGCGGGCGCTGTGGCGGGCACCTGTGGTCCCAGCTACTTGGGAGGCTGAGGCAGGAGACTCGCTTGAGCCCAGGCCCAGGAGT
>CAUYQS010085300.1:0-34402 GCA_963574585.1 Otolemur crassicaudatus
AAGCCATAAAATGTTTCAGACACATCGTTTACATTCCCAGCAGGAGATTGATGCAAGCTCTAACTCCTGCATTCCTCTGCCCCCCACCTCTTGTCTTCTCTGAATGCTATAAAAACTGATCTGTTACCCCCATTAAATGAGGCCTTGACAAGAAATCTGCCTGGCCTCCTTCTCTTTCTCGCTCATTCTCTTTACAGGCTGGGTCCCCCTCGCCCCCCGAATAACCGTGTCCCGCAGGACGGAACACCCTTCAGATCTCATCTCAATATCACTAGGTTCCCCACTCCATTTATTTTCTCATGGATCTTTGTTCCGTTCCTTTATACTGTCTTTTACAATTTGTTTTTATAGATTTGTATGTTTTCATGTTTAATATCTGTTTTCATTAGACTATAAATTTGATGGTGCTAGGTGTCTAATGCACAGTATACTGCTGGGCATATGGAAAGTAGCCAGTAAATATTTGCTAAATAAATAAATGAAGGAACTTTTTTGAGTTTTCTTGTTTATATAATGGGGACAATAAATTCCAGCCCCATGGTGTAGTTATGAAGATTGCTGCATCATAGTAATATAGCTAAAAGGGACGGATGATCACAGATATGGGGAAACATACTGAGCTGGGAATGAGGGTGAATGTGGGAGCTAGAGGGCTAGTTTTTTTTGTTGTTGCCCTAGGTAGAGTGCTGTGGTGTCACAGCTCACAGCAACCTCAAACTCTTGGGCCTTTTTTTTTTTTTTTGAGACAGAGCCTCAAGCTATCCCCCTGGATAGGGTGCTGTGGCATCACAGCTCACAGCAACCTCCAACTCCTGGGCTCAAGTGAGTCTCCTGCCTCTGCCTCCCAAGTAGTTGGGATTACAGGTGCCCACCACAATGCCTGGCTATTTTTTTGGTTGCAGCCATCATTGTTGTTTGGTGGGCCCAGGCTGAATTCGAACCCACCAGCTCAGGTGTACTTGGCTGGCACCTTAGCCATTTGAGCCATAGGCGCCAAGTCGAGGGCTAGGTTTTCTCTCCAAAGTAGGATGTAGACGAGATTAGGAAGAAATGATAGCTGGCAAAGAGCTTGGGAAGGACTTGGAATGGAATGGAAAGGGTAGTAGGGTGCATAGGGAAAGACAGTGGGATGAAGAGGTTTGTAGAATGGTTCACAGACATGCGTGATAAGAGTCACTGTTAAAACATTTGTGTTTGAGGGACAATCCATGGCTGTCTAATACTTGAAGGCTCTTCTAGTTTTAGCTACAGCACCTTCAGTGACTGGCAGCCCATTTGTTTATTGAGTGAGCAGTGACTTTTTAGGGGCCTTCTTGGTGGATGCTGGGAATATAAAAAAGAGAATTTGATCCCTTAAGGACCTTGCAGTGGACGTGAGGTGGCTGTGAAGCAGACACATAAACAGAAGAGAATAATACGGTAAAAATGATGATAATGGCAGGTACAAGATGCTGTGGAAACATACTGAAGAGGCTGCTAATGTCGACTCTGTTCAAAGAAGGCTTCCTGAGGAAGGTGAGATTTCATCTCAAAGGACGTTAGAAGTAGGAAAGTGAGTAGGAGTTTCCCAGGCGGCGGGCGCGGAAGTGCAGGAGCAAAGCGATTCTCCGGTACTGGACTTGAGGCTTGGCTGCTGGAGATGTAGGTGGGCATAGCGGCAGTACCCGGGCGGGATGGTCTCCAGGAACAGCGAGCCTTGGGCGAGGCTGGGAGGCAGCAACTGAACGTCCACGTGAGGCGGTAGTCCGGGTCAAATAGTTTTCCAAACACTCCTACCAGTCGGATCTTTGGCTCTTCATTGTTTTCGACATGATGGTGTTTTATTTGTGTATCTTAGGCCATGCGTTGTCTGCTGATATCTGGTTTCAGGAATGAATTCTGTAATTGACTACAAACTTTTTGAAAAAAGAAGAAAGGATTGTACAGCAGAATTTCAAAACTCTATGGGGCTTTCATTTTACACTTTCTTTTTTTCATGTGGAGAACTCTTAAATGGGTAGGATCTTGCCCATTCATAAATAAGTTCTTAAAATTAAACCCGTTAGTTCATGTTTAAAAACTTTGAAATATCTGGTAGCTTTACAGGGGTTGAATATGAAAGTATTTGAACTTAAAAGTTTAGTGTATTCATTAAGAAATATAGTAATGTCTTTCTTTCCTTTAACATTTTAAGGGTTTAATGTGCTAAAAATGATATGGTGAATAATAAGGTGAGGTATTTGTAAATTCAAAAGTAAGTTACTCAAAAGTGAGGGAACGATTTTCAGAGGAGGAATAGAATATTCTTAGATTGCATAGAGGTGCAACAAAAAAGATACACAGAAAATGTAGGCCCACAATTTGTTTATCAGCTCTAAGTACCAGTTTAATTGTTTTTAAGTGAGACTCTTATGAAAAGATATGTCAGGGGTGACAGACTGGTATACTCTTAGAAAAAATAGATAATATCCAATGTTAGAAAACTGTCGTGCATCTTTTTACCAGAATATCTTCTTTCTTCCTTTCAAACTCTTGAGCCCCCTAAAGTATCTGTAACTTACTTAAATACTTCAGTAAAGTCAATGTGATTATTTACTCATTCAACAGATACTTGAGCTCTCATTTGCCAGCCATTATTATAAGACACAGTGAACAAAACACAAAAATTCTTGCCTTTGTGAGGTTAGAAGTTAACGTTATTCAGTTTCGTTAGTGTTTGTGTGTTTAATGTGTGGCCCAAGACGATGCTTCTTCTAATGTGCAACAGAGAAGATAAAAGGTTGGCTACACCTAAGGGACACAGAACTGGAATTCACTGAATTTACTAAATAGATTGTCTGACCTGTTTTTGCACTACTTGCTAGTAATTTTATCTAATAAATGTTTACTTACATAGTTGACAGAAGAAGTAGGGAAGTAGGATCATTAAGGGTAGTAAGATCATTAAGGAAAGTAGATTATGGATAATCACTGAAGTTTTCCATGCAAAAATATGATATGATCAAATACACATAATAAAAAGATCCCTCTGGCACCAGTCTGGAAGACAATAAGATTGGAGAGAGAGACCAATTATAAGAAAGTTGCAATGATTTAGAAAACAAAAAAACATATTATTGAAGGCCTGGACCAATGAGAATGATAAGAAAAGGAAGGACAGACCTGGAGCACTATATTCCTAGTACTTTGGGATGCCAAGACAGGAGGATCTCTTGAGGCCAGGACTTCGAGGCCAGGACTTCAAGGCCAACCTGAACAAGAGCAACATCCCATCACTATTAAAAATGGAAAAATTAGGTGGCCATTGTGGTGACATCTGAAGTCCCAGCTACTCAAAGGGCTGAGGCAGGAGGTTTGCTTGAACTCAGTAATTTAAGGTTGCTGTGAGCTAGGCTGATGCCATGGCACTCTAGGCTAGACAACAGAATGAGACTCTGTCTCAAAAAACAAAGCAAACAAAAAAAGGAAGGAAAACAAAAATAGCCAGGTGTGGTGGTGTGTGCTTGTAGTTCCAGCTACTTGGGAGGCTGAGGCAGGAAGATCTCTTGAGCCTAGGAGTTTGAGGTTGCTGTGAAAAATATAGATCACACCACTGCACTCTAGTCTGGGCAAAAATGAGACCCTGTCTCAAAAAAAATAATAATAAAAAGAAGAGACAAATTCAAGAAATAATAAAGAGAATTGATAGGATTTAGTGAACATTTGCATGGGGAGGTTTGAGGAAGATGCAATTGTCAAGAATGACTCCCAGATTGGTAGCTCTGGTGACTGGGTGAACACCTTGTTATGTACTGAGGCATTCCTAATATAGGAATTAGAAGATTGTGCTGAGTTTAATTTTGTGAAAGTTAAGAAGGAGATACATTCAGGATAGGAATTCCTAAACTTATTTGCCTCTGGAATGCTTAATTATAATGGAATTCATTATTGAACCATATATATGGTTCATAATATAAAAGGAAAAACTCACTAATTTTTCAACCAAAGGCACAATTTGAAAATTATAAAGACACTGCTTTTCATTTAAAACTTTTTCCTGTTAGACACTTTTGAGATAATTGAGAGAAATGAACACAGATTGTGTTAAAGGAAGTTAAGCAGTTATTTTTAATTTTGTTGGTTGTGATGATGGTCTCATTGTTATGTTACATGTAAAAGAAAGGTTATTTTCTATCATGGCTACACTTAGAAATGTTTGCTAGTGAAATGCTATGATAATTTGTTTAAAATACTCCTGAAAAAAAGGGGTGGTGAGTACCTGAAGTCCCAGTTACTCAAGGGGCTGAAGCAGGAGGATCAGGAGATGCAGAACGGGAGCTGAAATAAGAATTTCTATGTTAGAATCTTGAAATTCCTAACAGTACATTGGGCTTTATTAGATTCTTCTCTTTTGTGTACACTTGAAATTTTTCATTTAAAAATTCTTTTAGAGGAAAAAAAACTTAGGCATAGATCCAAAGGAAATTATTAATAGTAGAATATAATTTTATATTCACATCAGTATTGAATCATATAATTTGAATATGTGATAAGACAAGTGACAGACCAGAGATCACAAAGAGGATGACATATATTACTTGAGCAGTTAGTTAGGAGATGCTGTTTGAACTTTAATACAAAGATTTAACCACATGTCTGTACCTCAGATGTTCTCATGCATTGTCTGGGATGCCATATGGAAAATAGCTATATTGAGGTGGTTGCTTGGTTCATAATGATTCTCCCTTCTCCAGGAATAACTCAAATGCATAGAGGTGATATTGTGCTTGGTCACAGCAAATGGAGGCAATGGTATACAACTGAGGCATCTCACAGTCTCTCCCAGCAATGTGAAACTTGAGTGATAGAGAGGCAGGTGGCCTTTGTCGGTAAGCACATTAACAACAACTCAACCCCACTGCTAAGGTCCCTGTGGTTATTCTAGCTTTTTCAGTTCTTGTTTTTATTCCATGAGGTATATCAGTATTTTTACAATAAATCCCCATTTTAAAATTTAAGTTAGCCACAGTTGCTTTCTGTTGCTTGTGAATAAAATAGCCTTATTAAATATAAGATATTGTTACATAATAAAAATTATTACATGAATGTGTGTAGTATTTTATTATGTCTTGTTGAAATAGATTTTAACCAAAAAATGCTACCATTAAACGTATACATTTTTATTTCTTGAGAAATGCTATCATCTTGTGGAGAATGCAGTTGAGAACTTGTGTCGCAGGAAGAACGGTGTGAGAACTTGTGTCGCAGGAAGAACAGTGTGAGAACTTGTGTTGTGGAGATGACCAGAGGCAGTTGAATGTATGGTAGTACAGAACTCCAGAGCAAGATCTGAGCAGAAGAGGTAAATTTAGAAGATGTCCTCAGCAAATGGGTAGTAACTGAGGTCATGTGGGAGTAAATGAGACCATCTGGGGAAGTGTATAGTGTAAGAATGGTAAAGGTTGAGGATAAAGCTCCAGGGAACACCAATACTTAAAGGGTAGCTAAAGGAAAGGAGTCCTGAAGGCTGAAAAGGGGACGCTAGGGAAATGGGAGGAAAAACTAGGAGAGAGTGCCATCAGGGATGCCAAAAATTAGACCGGTTGAGGGTAGGGCCAACAGTGTCAAATGTTGCAGAGACTGCTAGGAGTCCATTTGATTTAGCAACACAAAAATGTTGGTGAACAATTTTATTGTTAAGGGTTAAAATTAAATGGCAAGTATGAAAGTGGGGACACAGTTGCTCGTGACTTTTTCAGGAAATTTGGCTCTGCGATGGGAAAAATGAGGCAGTGCTAGAAAGGGATGACAAAACTGGGTATTAGGGGCTGTGCCATTATTTTCAGAGGCCTTTGTATCTAATGGCAAAGCAGACAGTGAGCTACTGTGACACAGAACTGGCTTCCTTGCTCCTCTATTGCTCATGATTTTTACTTTCCCCAAATGATTTGTGCCTATTTCTGAAATATCTATAGTGGAGGTGGGTGGAAGTCCTAATGGGAGGAAGGATTACACAGTGGGAAGAGTAGTTATAAATCTTTGAAATTGTTACCATTTATACTGGGATTATAGAAGGGAGAGAAAAGAGTTAACCACTCCTTGCTATAGTCTTGCTGAGGGGTGGTTATATTTTTTCCCACTTTGCTGTGGAGAACGTGGACCCCATTGCCTCATTCCTCTCACTCAGACTAATTGCAATGCATGCTGTACCTATTCCTAGGCCCCACACCTAGTTCACTTTCTCCTCTTCTTAATCTAGTATAACTGGTCACAATGCATTCATTAACTGATTGCCATTTCTATAAATAAGGGGGTATAGGTGTCTGAATAATGGGTTTATTTTCATCCCAATTCTGACCACGTGGCATAGAATTTCATTCAGCAAACTATGGGCTGTGAGCAAAATCTTGCCAATCTCTTGTTTTCAAATGGACTAAAAGCTAAGAATGGTCTTTACATTTTTAAATAGTTGGAAAAAAAGTAAAAGAATAGTATTTCATGACACATGAAGATTACATGAAATTTGAAATTAGTGTCCATAAATAAAAAGAGAATTGAAGACAAAACTCCAGAGAACACTAATATTTAAAGAGTAACTAACTGAAAGAAAGGAGTCTACAAAGGAGGCTAGGAGACACTCAAGAAGTGGGAGGAAAAGCTAGAAGGAAACCAGGAACATGGCCATGCTCTTTCATTTACATATTGCCTGTTAATGCTTTCATGCTACTGTTGAATCCTCATGACAGAGATCAGGGAATCTGCAATGCCTAAAATATTTACCATCTGGTCTCTTACAGAAAAGGTTTGCAGACCCCTGCTTTGGAACTCTAGGTGGCTGTGTACCATGTATCTTCCCCTACAGTCCTAGTAGGCTGGTAAATGTGTTTCTACTGTCCTAAGGGGTTTAAATCTCTACTACCAGAGCTACTGCTGGATTAGTCCATGAAGGTTGGGAAGCTGGGTAAACATTCCTTCATTTTTTGGAGTGTTACAGCTATTTCCAGACCCTAGTCTTTGCCTGGCTTCCTGCCTCTACCACACAGACACACAAGCCTTGCTGTTGCAGAACACCCAAGAGGTCAACGAGTTGTTTTTGTTTTTATTTTTAGCTCTTACTGCTGCTATTTGTTTATCAAAGGGGGCATATGAAGCTGGGCATGGCTGTGTACACCTGTAGTCCTAGCTGCTGGAGAGACTGAGGCAGAAGGGTCCTGGAGGCCAAGAGTTCAGGGCTGTAGTGTACTATAATCACACCTGTGAAGAGCCACTGCATTCCAGCCTGGGTAACATAGCAACTCCATCTCTAAAAAAAGGGAGTACCAATTTTGAAGTTCTCCGAAAACTGACGGCTCATACTCACATAAGTTAATTTCACAGATTACTTAATTGCCACATTAGAGCTTTCTCGTTGCCTCTTCCCCCACCCCTTCTGTCTTTTTCTTTTCTCTATCAGACTTGAAGCATATACTCTGGCAGTTTCTTCCTCACCTCCCACTTACTTCTCAGCCTACCACAATCTGGAGTATACTCCCACTATATCACTGAAGCTGCTCTCAATAAATTTGTCAGCCATCTCATAATTGCCAAATCTGAGGACACTTTTCAGTCCTTGACTTTTGAGTAGTATTCATAATGCTGACTCTGTTCTTCTCTTAGCTTTCTGGAAGCTCCTAGTGCCACCAGATTTTTACAAATTAGTGTATTTCACTGTGCTGTTCGTTACCTGTTGTCATAGTGCCACAGCTATCCTCCTATTCTGTGTTTTCAACTCCATCCAGGAGGCAACCAGGTACATGAATGTTTCCCAGACTTCCTGACCAGCTGTCTTCCTATTAGGTTCTGCCAGTAGGAGGCATTGGTGGGCAATCAGAAGGCAGAAGAAACTGAGTAGCTTCCTGCTTCAGCCTCTAACAGGGTAACAATTGCTGGCAATTGCTGGTTGATGTGGCAGCAGGAAGAATGGGAGACTCTGGATTTCAACCTCCTGGGCAGAAGAAGGTGGGAATCTCAATGATTCTGGCCTTGATGGAGGTGCCATTTCTTTAGTAGATAAGAACTGACTATGGCAGTGTCTCCCACAGGGAAGCAGCAGGTATAGCTATATGGATTCCAGTTCAGGAGTGATGGCAGCTTCTGATTTTCAGGTACTGATCCCTTTTTCTTTTGTACTTCTACTGCCTTCCTCCATTTTGCCCTTGCCCTTTTAACAACTTTGTAACCAATTCGCTATGTTAAGTTCTCTCAGTCTGAAGTACATACAGTGGCTACATGTTCCTGACTGGATCCTGGATAATAACTGGGATGAGGTTTAGGGGTTGAACTTACACATACTTTTGTCCTCATTTCATTTCCTGCTCCATGTGTTCCAACATTTGTGCCGATGACCCCCAATTCAGGCTCTTCAGCCCATGCCTAGGATCCATATCCCAACACCTTGCTGCCTCCTGCACAGCTACAATTGGCTGTTCCACTGGCATTTCAGATTCATGTAAAATTGAACTCATTTCTCTTCTTCTTTAAACCTGCTCTCTGGCATTTTTTTCTACTTTAGTTCAGACCATCACTGACAACCCACTCAGTCACCCACACTAGAAAACTGGGAGTTATCCTTGAATCTTCCTCACCTTCCTCCTTCTCACCTTCCCACATCTCATCAGTAGCCAAACCCTTAGATTCTACTTTCTAATTATCTAAATATTCTATTCTTTCTGTCCCCTCTCATGAGTTAATTCAGGCTCTTAGTATCTCTTATTAAGTTATCACTACATTACTTGCTACAAGAAAGTGAAGGGGGTATGTGTGTGTGATATTTTTTTCTTGACATACTGTGCTATAGACTAGTGACCAGCAGTTTGTCTTAATTCTTTCCAAGTTCCAATTCATTGTTTTGAAATATAAATAAGAAAAAAATTTCTAAAATGCTAAAATATTACGTTACTCCCCAGTTTTTTTTTTGTTGTTGTTTGTTTGTTTGTTTTAGAGGCAGAATCTTGCTCTGTCACCCAGGCTGGACTGCACTGGCCTGATCATAGTTCACTGCAGCCTCCAACTCATGGCCTCAAGCAATCTTCTCACCTCAGCCTCCCAAAGACTGAGGTGAGACTATAGGCATGCCACAACACCCAGCTTCACTCCCCAGTTTTAATATCTGTCTCTGCTAAGTAAAAACAAGTCCCTCCTGTGGCATACCATAGGATCTGGTTCTTGCTTGAATTTCTAGCTCATTCTGCACCCCTCTACCCTCCATCACCACATAGGACACATAAGCAACCGTCACAACATTCACATCAACTAGAACATAAGGGTCTCTAAAGAGGAGTTCTGGACGCCTTTTGATTGTCACATATCTGCCTACCCCTTGCCCTGGAATGCTTTCCTCGTCCCTCATATTCTGCTGGTCAAATCGTTTTAACCTTCAAAACTCTTAGGAGCCTGCCTGATTATGTTCCACATATTTCCCCATCTTAATAAAATCATTGCCATTTCCAAAACACTTGGCATTCTTACTTGAATACATCATAGTCTTGTGTAATTATTTATTCATTGATTCCACCCCCTTCCTCAAACTCAAAGCTCTTTGAAGGCAGGAATATGCCTTATTCATTTTTCTATTTCTAGCACTGGGCCCAATACCTAGCACTTATTAAATCTCCAGTGTATTTCTACACAACGAATTAGAGCTAATACCTGGAGGAGTGAAACCTTTCTGAGAAAGAGGAGATCAGGAGGGGTCCGCAGAGCCCTGGGGCTTTGCTGTGGGAAGATGGGCATCCCACACCGCATTCCGGCACTCCTCTGAAGAGCCCGCTAGTCGGTTTTCCGGCGGAGGCCCGACGGCCTGAGCCTAGAGGGTACTTCACCCAGAGGCAGGCGTTCCTCCACTGGCCCTCCCAGCCCAGTTCCATGCCACACTCTGGGCTGATCTAAGAGCCAAGTCTTCGGGAGGTTCCTAACCTCAGGTCTCTCCCCAGTGACTGATGATGTCAAACCCGACACTTCTGTGATTGGTTTAGACAAAATTACAAAGTCAACCATTGGAAATGAGCTGTTAAAACAGGATCTAAGCTACCTCTCGGGGCGGGAGCTGGGTGACCTGGGTAGCTGGGTTGGTAGCTCCTGCCTACTGTGTGGTATGAAGACATGGCTCATGGGCAGAGCCAAGGAGCTGCGCTGCTACAGCTGCTGCAACTTCTGTGGCTGCTACCCCACTCCGGAGCCCTCCCTGAAGGTAAGACAGTACCTCCCTTTACCTCCATCCTGACAGCCTTAGAGCTAGGGAGCCGACCCAGAGCATTTAAGGAAGGGCCCTGTGCTTTGTAAATGGTGGAGAGTTTTAGGAGCTGGTGGAAACAATGGGGAATTGGGAAAGAGAGCTCTTGTTTATGGATGGTAAGCAATGTCAGAGTGCATTGTGTGTTCCATCAGAGCTATTCTCTCCTTTTCACAAATGAAGAATATGAGACTCCGGTAGTTATTTGTGCAAATTCACACCATTGGAAAGTGGTAGAGCTGGAATTTGATCAAAGAAAATGTTATTTTCACCCCTCCACTCCAGATTCTACTCTGCCTTCTCTATCATTAACTTACCTTGTAATTCTTGAGAAGTCTCTTAACTTTATTTGTTCTAAGTTTCCTACTTTGTACAGGATAGGGAGGAATAGAAGGATAATCTGGAAGATTGTGCTTACTCTATTTTTACAGGTTATAGGTAGAAAGTTTTCTGTTGGCTGGGGGATTCCTGCCAAGAGTTTCAAAGAAGAGGGATTATTTCCTGCAATTATGGGATCACTTCTGATCCTGTCATTAGGAAGAATGGAGGGTTGAAGGAGGGGAAAACATTTTCAGAGAGGCCTGATGCCAATGAAGTGGCTAAAGAAATGTCTGGACACTGGTCTCTCAGTTTATCATCATTTTCTGGGAGTAGGTGAGACAGTCCCATCCACATTTTGGACAGACCATAGCAACTCCTTCTTCCTGTCTTCTAATATTGGGAAACCCACCCATAGCCTTCTTGAGTCAGCATGGTGGTCTTATGTCAATTAGATGAAGGAAACTCTTTTGGGAGGTTGCATCCCTGTGCGAGGATACACGACTTAGTGAGCAGAGTGCAGACTGGATTTTGGCTTCCGCTTGCTTCTTTGACTGGGTGCCTTTGTGCAGTGCATGAACACACAGCCAGCAAAATGACTTTGAATCTGTCACTTTAGAAAGTGGATTTTTAAAAACTCTTTACAACTCAGTTAACTTCTTCACCTCTATTGGGAGGGGGACCATAAATAACAGACACAGGAGAGTGTATATCACACTCCCCAAAGCAGGCCTTGATGTTTTCTGAATTAAAGAGGAAAAGGAGATTCCCACCTCCCTGAACTTCACCCTGTCTCCGTTGCAGCTCCTACTCCGAGGTGGCGGGATGAACTGCAAAACCACACATTCTTGCACACTGTGTACTGCCAGTATGGGAGTCCCAGTGTGGGGCTCTCTGAGACCTACGATGAAGACCAGCTTTTCTCCTTCGACTTTCTCCAGAACACTCGAGTTCCTCGCCTGCCTGAATTTGCCAACTGGGCTCAGGAAGAGAGAGATGCCTCTGCCATTTTTTTTGACAAAACGTTCTGCCAGGACATGATCCAGGACATAGGCCCACAACTTGAAGGGAAAATCCCAGTGTCCAGAGGTCAGGAGTTTTTCTAGGAGTAAAGGGAAGAGGGCTGCATTCTTAACCCCATTAATCTATACAGTGAGCGATTCCCTTCACATGAGCTCCCCATTTCTAATGCCTTCTCATTCTCCTCAGGACCTTAATTTTTCTAAAAGCCTTGGTTTGCAGCTGGTTTTTTGATGTGGGCAGAAGATAAGTGCTTAGCATGAAGTAGACATTTAAAACTATTTATTGATCTTGATAAATTCCACAGGGATTATTTGATACCTACAGAACATTAGCACATGTGTTACTACGCCCAGCAAGATGGAAAGGGAGAATATAAGTATCTGATGATGAGCCTGTGTTTTAACACATGACAGTGTATGATGGTGTCACTGTGAGCTCTAGTCAGGAAGTGCTGTGGGAAGTCAGAGTGGAGGGATCCAGAGTTGCCTGGATCTGGCTCAGCTTCTAGATCCAGGTATGGTTCTTGCCTGGAAGAGGACCTCTTGTTTGACCCCAACTCCTCTTTCCTCTCCTCCTCCCAGAGGCCAACCCACTGACTCCTCTGCCCTGCCCTCCATGAACTGGTGACCCATCCAAACACAGAAGTACCATCTAAACTAGTCTCTTCTTTCCCTCACACCTCAATCCCCCACCAGGGTTCCCAATCGCTGAGGTGTTCACAATGAAGCCCCTGGAGTTTGGCAAGCCCAACACGCTGGTCTGTTTTGTTAGTAATCTCTTCCCACCCACTTTGACGGTGAGCTGGCAACATCAATCTGCCCCAGTGGAAGGAGTTGGGCCCACTTTTGTCTCAGCCATCGATGGACTCAGCTTCCAAGCCTTTTCTTACTTAAACTTCACTCCAGAACGCTCTGATGTTTTCTCTTGCATTGTGACTCATGAAATTGACCGCTACACAGCTGTTGCCTATTGGGGTGAGGTCCTTCTCCCTGAAGTCTGGTCCTTTTAGGGGCAAAAAGGGATAGACCTGTAGGAGGGGCCTTCTTCCTCTACTTGGACTTTGCTTAGCCCATTCTTACTCTAAATCACACTCAATCTTCCATGCTTCAGTTTCTCCCATCCTAGATACACAAGTAATTCCCTGGGTGGGGGGCTCTCTAACCAGCTCTACAGGCTGATCTGCTTCCCTTTTTTTCCAGTACCCCAGAACCCACTTCCCTCAGATCTTCTGGAGAATGTACTGTGTGGCATAGCCTTTGGCCTGGGTGTGCTGGGCATCATTGTGGGCACTGTCCTCATCTTGTACTTCCGAAAGCCTTGCTCAGGTGGTATGTCATCTGGAGGGGTGGGCAAGTCATGGGAACCAGATATGATGTGTGTGTGTGTGCATATGTAAGGGTTATTCTGTGGCATGGAGGGGACACAGAGTGATCCTTAGGTCCTAAGGGGATTGCATCCAGCACTACGGTGGTGGTGGTGGGGGACATCCTCCTAGTTGGAGACCTGGTTACACACACAGTTTTATAGGTCACAAGAATGGCTTTGAGTGAGAGAGAAGTGACATGGGGAGCTACAGGAAGTGTGCCTAGAGATGATGTGGAGACAAGGAGAGATCAGCTCTGAGGGGTGCACTGCAGGCAGTGTGAGCAAGTCCTTTGGGAGGAGGAAGATCCCCTGATGGCTTTCCTCCTTCCCTCTCTCTCCTCAGACTGATTCTTCCTGACCAGAGTTTGATGCCAACAGCTTTAGTCATCCATACGGAAGGTGCTCAGGTTTCCTACATCCTGCCCTGGATCTCTCCTTCTCAGAGCTGAAGTCCCTGGGACTCCCCCAGGATGCGTACTTGAGAAGGTTTCCCAGCTGTGGGCTCTGCTCCCCCCTGGGCCTGCACCCCAGGGAGCCCAGAGTGGCCTTCCTATTACCACCATATCTCTTCTCACTTTGAGGCAATAAATCTCCTTTCTGAATATCAGTGTGGCTTCTTTCTTAACTCATTGTATTTGTTTCCAGATAGCTCAACTCGAGTGGGTTGTCATTTCAAATTCAGCATGCCTTAACCTGAACACTGATTGTCCTCCGTAGGGAGAGAAATAGGGAAAACCCCTCAGTACCGCATAATGTCTTTTACTAGTATTGGTTTCTACAAAATATGTAAGAATGTAGGAGAGCTATTTTCTGATAATCTGTTCACAAAATGATTGAAGAAGATGCTTGTAGTTTTTTGTTTTAGGTTTTTTTTTTTTTTGCATTTTAATATTTATGAAAACAATTTTGTCTAGTATAGGCTGCCCTGAGGAACACACAACTCCCCTTACCATAACTGGGAAAACAGGAGCTCAGGATGGGAAGAATAAGCCCTTTTTAAATCGACTTTCATCAGTTCTATGAAAACAGTATCATTGAGCTCCTGAAGTGAAGTGGAAATGCCTGGAAGGGCAAAGGATTCATGTGTCCTAAGTGATCTGTTCTTGTCTTCAGTGAACCATCTAAGGAGAACTGTGATGGTGCCATCCTGCGCAGATAATGGGAGCAGGCAGCACATGATCACTGGTGGTAAATCAATTTGCATGTGCTTTATTTCTTGATAGCATTAGAGCCTGGGAGTTGCTTTGGAGGACAGAGTGGCATTAATGTTAAGAGTGAAATTATTTTGATATTGGTGAGGGATTCTCTGTTCTTCACATTGTACCAGAGTCTGATCTAAGGGAAAATAGCCAATTCTCCCTTAGAGAGATTGGTACCTTCACTGAATCATCTTGTTTCTAAGAACAGCATGTGTACTAATTAAGAAGTGTGGGCTCCAGTGCTGCAATTCAGTCATGACTGTTATTTTCTAGTTGTATGCCTTAGAGCAAGCTACTTAACTTGCACCTTGGTATCACTTTCTGTAAAGGGTGATGATAACAGTGTTGTCTACCTTATAGGGTTTCTGTAAAGCTTAAATAGGTTTACATGGATGGAGCTGGAAAATGTACTTCTTAGCAAAGTATCTCAAGAATGGAAGAAAAAGTATCCAATGTACTCAACCCTGTTATGAAACTAATTGTTTACTATCATAGGAAAGCTATAATCCAAATGGAGTCCAAGAATGCAGGGAAAGGGGAGAGGGAGGGGAAGGAAGGGGGGAGAATGGGTGAAGGGAGGGTGATTGCGGGGATCACACCTATGATTTTTTCTATAAGGGTACATGTGAATCTTTCTAAATGTCGAATATAAATGTCTTAACAACAATTATGAGAATGACATGATGGCTATGTTGGCCAATTGGATGAAAGTATTTCACATTGTATATGGAAACAACACACTGTATCCCACATTAGAATTAATGTGCACAAATATGATCTAATAAAAAAAAAAGCTTAAATAAGTATCTGCAGAATGCTTAGAATAGTTTTGGAATATAGAAAAGGTACTCAATAGCTTAGAATTATCACTGTTTGTCTTGAATTTCATAGAAGAATTTAGCAATGTTACTGACTTCTTTCTCTTTTCTGGAACATACTTTGAACCTACCTACAGGTATTGTATTTTCTCTGTGAGATGTTTTTATTGTTATTCTCATTTTGCCGTTCTAGACCTGTTCCTTGTTGCTTTCTAGCTCTTCCTAATTTCTCTCTTGTTTCTCAACTTATCTAGAAATTTCCTACCAGTTGAATTTTAAAACTGCTTTTATTATGCTGTGTGACTTTAGATGAGTCACTTCCCCTCTCTGGGCTTCAAATTCCTCATCTGTAAAATGATGAGTTTAGAATTGACATTCACTGATCAAGAAGTTCATGATACTGTCCCTTAAATATTCCAGAAGCTTTCAAAATCCTCTCTAGTCTGGTGCTCCTTTTCTCTTATCCAAGTGCTAACTTGGATAAGTTGGGAGAAAAGGCCTAACAAGGCCTAACCCTGCTCAGCTTCCAAGATCAGATGAGATGGGACACATTCAGGGTGGTATGACTGTAGACTGTCCCTTTTCTAATAAAGGACAGAACCCACCATTCTCTGTAGGAATCTGGTTCTTGAATAAATCTGTTTTCCTCACTCTTCCTTGGCAATATTATGTCTGTCTTCACTTTAGGCCATTTGTCCAGGCTCTCTTCTCTTATAGGAATGTTTTCTTTCTTTCTTTTTTTTTTTTTTTTGAGACAGAGTCTTATTTTGTTGCTCTCGGTAGAGTGTCCTGGTGTTACAGCTCACAGCAATCTCAAACTCTTGGGCTCAAATGATTCTCTTTCCCCAGCCTCCCAAGTAGTCCCTGGGGACTACAGGCATCCATTACAATGCCTGGCTATTTTTTAGAGACAGGGCCTCTCTCTTGCTCAGGCTGGTTTCAAACTCCTGAGCTCAGAAGATCCACCTGCCTCGGGCTCCCAACATGCTAGGATAACAGGTATGAGCTACTATGCCTGGTAGAGTGCCTTTATTCTGCTTAGCTTCCTGTCTTAACCAACTCTACACTCCAAGTCAAGTTCAACCCCGTTCAATAGCCTGTTCCTAATTCTCCAGCCCTAATTGATATTTATTGAACTCTTCCAAGATTTAGAGTACTCAACCCAAGGATATGCTGCCTTATTTCCTGTGTTAATTTTTTCACCCAACTAACTTATAATTTCTATAATTCGGGGATCATAAACAGTTTATACTCCCACCAACGGAGCAAGAGTGTTCTCATTTCCCTTTATCTTTGCTAATACTTGAAGTTACTGACTTTCAAATGATGGCGTATGGTTGGGGTACAGTGGTATCTTGTTTTAACTTGCCTTCTATCATTACCAGTGAGGCTGGGTGTCTTTTCATAGGTTTTTCTCTGTGTGAATTACTGATTCATATCTTTTATTTATTTTAATTGCATTTTCTGTCCTTTTTCTGGTGAATTTGGGGAATATTCTATATAGGAATATTACATCAGTATAGATACTATAACACCTCCCAGTTTTCTGCTCATTAGTTAAATTTGTGTGTAATTCCTTCCCTGAATAGAATTAGTTGATTTTGAAACTCAAAACCCTCGTGGTTTGTACTTATGTGATCTTAAGAATTCCTTTTCAACACTAAAGCAGTAAAGTTACAGTTTTTAGTGGAATAGAAAGTAATAAGATGATACTCCATTTTCTCAATGAGAATATTTGGATAATTTTTTCCAACTTCAATTTATAAAGTTTTAGGAATATAGAAGTTAGAAAGAGATAGTCAAATTTCTACTAATTATATTTGTTTGGTTAGTAATTCACAAATTCAAAATCACTTTTTTTTTTTTTTTGGCTGGGGCTGGGTTTGAACTCGCCAGCTCTGGCATATGGGGCTGGTGCCCTACCCTTTTGAGCCAGAGGCACTGCCCCGCAAATCACTTTTTTAAACATTATAATGAGGGCATTTTTTCCTTTCCACCCCCTCGTTTCATAAATCAATTTTATCCCAGTTCCCATGCATTTATTAATTGAGATTGTTTCAGGATAATGTATCTTCCCCAAACAGCTTATCTGGAAAAAAATATGGTCTTATAGATAACATATTTCCCTCTTTTCTGATGAATAATTTGGGGTAAAAAGCTTTGCCTTATATTTATCTGGCCATGTAATATTCCACTATGTTTTCTTCTCTTTGTATTATTGTTTTTCATTTACATTTAGATCGTTCTTAATTTGAAAATTTTCTCTATGGTGTAAGGATACACCCTCAAAATAGTAAATTGCCCTCAAAATAGTAAATTGATCATCTTAATACCATTTACCAAATATTCCATTTATATCCAAGGATTTTTTACCAAGCTCCCCTATGTGAATAAATTTGTCTCTGGATTATTCAGTCTCACTACTTTTTTTCTTAAATTAAATCATAATAGTATACATTAATACTATCATGGGGTACAGTGTACTGTTACTGTATACAATTTGAAATACTTTCATCCAACTGGTTAACAAGCCTTCATCACTACTTTCTATGTCAATGTCACATTGTTTAATTATTTTGTCTTTTTAATATGTGTTACTATTTTGTGGGAATAGTCTCTATTCTCTACCACTCCACCTCCCCCATTTTGCTTCTCCTTACCAAAATTTGTCTAAGATACTCGTGGACTTTATTTCCATGTATACTTTAGAATCAGTTTGTTAAATTCTCCCCAAATCCTGCCATGATTTTGGTTGAGATAGCATTTAGGTTACAGATGTGGGGAGAGATTGTCATTATGGTAGGATGGTCCATTCACGAATATGGTATATTTCTCTACCTCTCAGGTCTTCATTTATGTGCTTGAATAAAGTTTTCTTTTTAAAAGTAAAGTTTTTATATTTTCATTTTGCTTATACTGTTGTTTTGCTTGTAGACAATTCTCAATTTTTTAATTGATTATTAGGAATATGGAATTTAGAGTCATAAATCCTGAGTTCAAGTCATGGTTCTATTACTTAGTATCTAGATAAATCTGGGCAACCACTTGACCTCCCTCTGCCTCCATTTTCTCCTGGGTAACATGGAGATAACATTCATCAAGGGTTGTGGTGGCAAATCAGCTAGTCTATCCCCTAGTAGTTCACGTAGTTTGGCTGCAGGATAGAAGGATGGTGAACTAGCTACAGTAGCCCAAGGCTCAGAGTTTAGTTTTAGAACAGTGAATCCTGACAGGGGCAGGGTGCATGATGTGGGAGGTAGGAGGAGGATTGGACAGACTGGGCAAGTAATGGAATCCTACCAGGGTGCCAGTGTGTGTAGATTTGTAAAGACACCGAAGGAAGTCACAAGTGTGGTCTCATGCTTCTGGTTTTAGATTACAAGTGATTGCTTGGTTGAGCAATTTTTGTGTTTTTAAAATGGAATTTTGAGTTAAAACCATCTGTCTGGAAGAGGAACCTAAGAACCTAAGAACTCAGAACCAGAAGTGCCTACAGAGATTTATTATTTTAGCCATACTCAGAAAAAGCGAAAGAACACATTTGTGACTTCCCTCAGTGTGCGATGTCTGTGACATTATTGCAGCTTATTTTGTTTCAGCCATCCTGGGCTCCTTGTAGGACTCCCTCCTCCCCAGGGGTACCTCGCAGCACCGCCACGCTTATGGAGCTACACACCATGTCCTATCAATTGAGAGGACCCCCTGCCTACCATGTCCATAAGGATTTCTCTTTTCTCTTTTAAGTCCACTAGCCGTATTGCCTACTTGCTTTATCATAAACTCTTCTCTTTATAAGTGTTTGTTCTCACTCCTCAACTGACCTACAAGTGGAGAGATGTGGAGACAGACTCCATATTTCCTAGCTCTGGTATTCCCTGTAAGGCTTGGCATGTAAGCAGTGGAACTCATCTACTGCAGTTGTGTGGTGGCCAGGCTAAGTAAGGGAAGAGGCAGTGGGAAGGGGAAGGGAGAGCCATCACTTTTGGGGCAGTTGCATAGTGGCAGTAGTTGAAAGACAACATAACTTCTTCAGTCCCAGTGCTGCATAAGTAACAATGGACAGGCTGAAATAGTCTTCTGAGTTGGCTGGAGGTGGGAAGATAGACCTATATCTGCAAGCATAGTAGGGGTGGGAAGAGGAGTGGAAAAACTGCTTTGCTGAGCACAGGTCTCTGGGTTTTCTGTCCTGTTTTGTTCTAAAAAGCTCCCTCAGACTTCACATGAATAGAGAAGTGAAATCCTCTTATACCCTTTCCTCCTGCGGCCTCTCAGAAGGTTTCACATCTCCTTTGACTGCCAGAGCAGAGAACCAGATACCAGAGGGAACTCCATTCAGCCTCACTGGCACTGGCTGGGGCCATGCCCAGTCCTGGCACAGGGCCACACAGTGAGCACTCCCCTGCCAGGGGTAGACTGTGTGGACACTGAAATGATCCCAAAGCTTGTTCCTGCAAGGTTAGGTTCACTGCTTATCTGGGTGGAATAGGGAGAAATGTGAAGGTGTGTGTGTATGTGTGTGTATAGAGAATTCCTATAGCTTTGAAACTGTCAAGACAGAAAGTGAAAGAGATAATGGTTCTAAGAGCAGAAGGAACTTTGAGGAACTTTGTGGATAGATTGGATGGTGGCTCTTCTTTTTCTCTTTTTCCCATGAGAGGCCCCACTGAATTCTTTTATTTGGGCCATCCTAGTCTCAAGATGTAGTGAGTGTGCAGGCATACTTGTGTGTGTGTACACGCATGTGTGTGTGCATGTATAAGAGTTGGATAAGAAGAGGAGTTAAAGCTTCTAGACCTGGGATATGAATCTTTGGGCCTGTTTTTGAACTTTAAGATTAAATGATAATATCTGTTACAAAGCAGAAGCTCTACAAATTTTGGAGTGCCTACTTCTGCTCACTTCAACACACTTGATGATTCATTAGCAGAGATAAGAGTATATAATTAAGGTGGGGGTGGGGTAGGGGTTGCTGGGAAGTATGAGGAGCTTCAGATAATCTTAATTAGTTACATGAAACAAGTCTGTTTCTGATAATGATCTTTGTATTTAGTTTTGGTACATGCATTTTTTTTCTTCCCTTTTTCTTCATAAATATGAGATCCTTCTGGCATTATGGACATTGGGGGAGGGCAGGTAAGTGTGGTTCAAGGGGGTCCCTGCTCACCCTCTTTTGTTTGGCTCACTGTTAAATCAAATACAATAGCTTTCCGGAAACTAAGGTAAGAAGGGGCAGCCCTGAAGCCTGTTGAGGAGCAGAGGGAAGTCAATTTAGAGTTTTAAGTTAGTGACAGAAAAATCTGCCAATTATATGGTTCACAATGGAATGGAAGAATGCATTGTCATTTAAAATTTGTCTTTTCCAGGCTTTGAGCCCATAGCACAGTGGTTATGGCACCGGCCACGTACACCAAGCCTGGTAGGTTCACCAACCCAGCTATGTACACCACGTAAATGGTGTACACCATGTTGACCATGTACACCAACCCAGCCCGGGCCTGCTAAACAGCAATGATGACTGCAACAAAAAAATGGCCAGGCATTGTGGCCTTGTCCTAGCTACTTGGGAGGCTGCATGACACATATGGCGAGACTCTGTCTCAAAAAAACAAAAGAAAAACTTGTTTTTTTCCAGAGGAAGGAAAGTAGAGAAACTTTATCTTATTTTTCCAGTGGCTTCATGATGCAGGGACCTGCCCTGGGACCAAGCAGGAAATGCACAGGGGAGTTTAGAGTTTAGGGGAAGGCAGGTAGACTATTGCTAGCCCACCACTAGTTATTTTTCAGGGGTTTCCTATGGTCCTCCACCTGAGATGGCTCCAGTGTAGGAGGATATGGTTTCTTGGCTCTAGAAAGCAGCTATCATAGCTGAAGAGGAAATGAAGCTTGACTGGCTAGGAGAGAAGCAGCAGTGGAGGCCCATGAAGAGATTTTCCAGGCCACTGTGGGAACCAGGCCGCCTGATCTCTAAGGTGGAACTTCTTCCCTTATTCTGCAGTCTTGCTTTGAGACCAAATGACTCTGTACTCTCTCAGCAGCCCTGCCTCTGCCACCTGCCCCAGAAGGGCCCTTTGTCTCTTGTCTCCTGGGTGGCAGGACAGACCAAGGGTTTATATACAGGCAGTCCCTAGGCTATGAATGAGATAGATTTTATAGGTTTGTTCCTAAGTTGAATTTGTATGTAAGTTGGAACAGGTATATTTATCTATTACCTGTAATGACCCCCATTCGTAAGTGCAAGTTATATGAGTCGGATATTTGTAACTTGGAAATACCTATAATACCTTTCTGGGTAATCTCCCATGAAGGAACAAGGAATGTTATCTAGTCTTTGGGGAGGTAGGGAAGACATTGAGAGAAAAAGTTAAATCAGTGAGCATCCCAAGCTACATATACCCTAGGAATATTGGGATTATTCCCTCCACTAATCTAGGGAATCCACCTACAGACTAATTGTTCTGCAGAAAAAGAATTGAGGAAAAGAAAAAATTCTGTTGTCTAAGCCTAGGGTAGGATGAAGTTTACCTGGTAACAGATGATCCTAGGCTGAGGAACTCAGTGATTTGTTTCTACATCTGTCCCCGCCTACCTAGCCAATCTGACAACCGGACTCTGATGAGCTGGTAGGAACAGGTTTAGTGTCTGGGGGCTGGGTAGCGCCAAATTACTCATCTAGTGGGGATCTAGGAGCCTGGATGATACCACATTCTGCTTAGAGTCTGGAAATTATCTTCCCAGGCTGGGGCTTTTGGGACAAGTGAGGATTCAAGGCCCCTGGAAGAGTTGGTCCAGGGGACTGAATTCCCAGTGGCATCTTCACAGAGCAGAGCATGACCATACTCCTGCCGCTGCTGCTTGGCCTCAGCCTGGGCTGCATGGGAGCAGGTAAGGACATCCCTTCCTCAGACCCTCCCTGTCTCTTGCTTTGTTTTGGGGTATGGGTGTTCAGTTTTGTTATTGGATTTGGATACCCCAGACTAGTTTGCCTCCTTACTATATATTCGTGTAGCACACTGTACTCTATCTTTGTACTCTACAACTTCAGTAGTAGTTAAGCTGTATAATTATTTGTGTGATATATACCCCTGCAGGAATACAGGCAAGGACAATGTTCATCTTGTTTATTGCTGTATCCCCAGCTCCTAGCACAGAGCCTGGCACAAGCAAGTGCTTCATAAATAGGTATGAAGTGACTGTTTCATAATATTCCCAGCACAGAATAAGACTGACTCTTTCCTTTGACCCTTTTTCTGTCTCAGTAATTTGCCCTACTGAAGGTCTGGGTTCCGGGTAAATTGTCACGTGAAACATGCAAATAATCTTGGACCACTTCTGTCCCTGTATTAGTCTCATATAAAGAGGAAATTGGGTCTAGAAATTTCTCTGCTACTACCATCTACTCCCTTAACTGGCCTTGCAGAGTCTTCAGTGCATGAACTTGGTCAGTGGGTGCTGCTTGAGGTAGAAAAAGTGGAAAATTTCTGAGCCAGATGGGTGCAATCAAGGATTAAGTTTCCAGCTGAATAGAGGAAAAAACCAATTGTTGGCTCGGTGCCTGTGGCTTACGTGGCTAAGGCACTAGCCACATACACCTAAGGTGGCGGGTTCGAATCCAGCCTGGGCCCACCAAACAACAATGATGGCTGCAACCAAAAAATAGCTGGGCATTGTGGCGGACGCCTGTAGTCCCAGCTACTTGGGAGGCTGAGGCAGGAGACTCGCTTGAGCCCAGGAGTTGGTGGTTGCTGTGAGCTGTAAGAGCCATAGCACTGTAAGAGCCATAGCACTCTACCCAGGGGGACAGCTTGAGGCTCTGTCTCAAAAAAAAAAAAAAAAATTGTTTTTATTTTTTATATGCTCATGCTCAATATTTGTTCTATCAGATGTGTGGGTTTTTCTCCCATACTAACCAATTCTCCTATATCAGCCAGATACCCTACAATTCAATTCAATTCTGACACTAACTGGAGTTAACATAGATCCCACAGGTAAAGGGCTCAGCTTTACAAGACTTCCCTTGCTTCAGACATCAGTCACAAGCAGTAAGTCCCCTGGTCACCCACACTTCTGTCCAACTTGGCTCCAAATCAGAGGCTTCCACGGCCCCCTCCTTGGGCTTGATAATTTGCTAGAGCAGCTCACTGAATCCAGGAAAGTATAAGTTTACTTGTACTATTGCCGACTTATTATAAGAGTATTTTATTTTGGGGAGAGGGGGGAGGGAGAGGGATTCGAGGGTTCACTTCTGTGGTTCATCTTGCAAGGGTACAAGTGAATCTTTCTATGAGTAGAATATGAATGTTTTGACATAATAACTAAGAAAGTTACATGAAGGCTATGTTAACCAAAAAAAAAAAAAAAAATTAAGATAATTTAAGAATCTCTGGCATAGGAGAAAAGATACCTAATATAGTATCACCAAGAGAGTAATGAAAATGTTAAAGTGGTCAGTAGGAAAGAGAAATGAATGAGCTTGAAAGCCTTAGTTTCCATAAGAACATGATGTTAGCAGTTATAGCCCCTTCCCAGAAATCAGCCTATTTATTGTTAAAGGGAAGTAGAAAATTCTATTTTTTTATTTCTGAAAAAATTTAAATGAGGAAAATATGAGGGGATTGGTATCTCTGAGAATCATTTAAGAAATTCATGAGTAATAATTGACAAATAGGAATGTTTAGGTGAAAGACCATTGGGAGAAAGTGAGAGAGAAAAGTCTCAAACACAAAAGTCTCATTGTAACATAAAAACTGTGTCTAGGGACTTGTCACACTTTTCATTAACTATATGTCAGCCACGTCATACAGTTTAATTTTATACCTAACAAATTATGGCTCCATGAGGATTACTAAACAAAAGCAGAGAGGTTAGCTAAGTGATTAGTTTCTAAATAACGGTAATCTATCAGTTTTCGTAAATGTTGTTGTCTTAAGCATTTCTGAATATTATTCCATAATTTAAGTCTTCACAAATATTGTTCTGGAGATTTCCATAGCCCCCAGGGATGATAATAATTACAGATGTTAAACTTAGAGTGCTTTGGAGATTATTCTACTGTTGGGGCTCAGAAAATAATACCCTTAAGAATTGAGGTTTGACAAGTTAACTTAAGCAGTAACTTTAGGTCTTTCTGATTTCTCCTTCTCCCTTCCTGTCTTTTAATCTCTCTGCCTTTCTCTAAACATGGGATGAGGCTACTCTATAATTTTTCCTAATCTACCTAGAAACTGCTTCACAAAGAGGAACACAACTGACTTCAATCTCTCCCTTGATATTCAATTAACCAAAGAAATGACCATCTTTGTCTTTCTTAACTTTAATTGCTTTAAATCCACTTGTGTTTGAAAATAAGACTGTAACCCTTCCTTCCTTTTTATTATTTGCTTGAAATACTATTTCCCATCCCTTAACCCTGTGTCTTTGTCCTTCAAGGTGAGGTGTGTTTTCTAGAGGCGGCATATGCATGGCCTGTGCTTTTGTATCCAATGAGCCAGCCTGTGCCTTTTCAGTGGGGAATTCAAGCCATTAATATTTTAGAGAATTGATAAGTGTGGTGACATTCATTTTATTTTGTGAAAATCCACTGCTTAGTTTTATCCTTTGCACCATGTAGAAGAAAAGTTTTAACCTTTAGCTTCTGGGTATTTACTTTGTTTTTGGCTCATTGTGATGGTCAGTGTTGAGAATAGGTCTAAATATTCTCTGTATAACTGGTCTTGTTGTGGCAAATTTCTTCAGTTCTTGAGTATCTGCAGAAGATTTTATTTCTCTATCAGTTTTGAAGCTTAGTTTAGTAGAATATGAATTCTGGTCTGAAAATTCTTTTGTTTAAGAATTTTAAAGGTTAGATGAACATTCTCTCCTGGCTTGTAAAGTTTCAAGTGAAAAGTGTGTTATCACCCTCCCTCTGTCAGGATCACATCTATGGAACATATGACAAGGGTCAAAGTCAAATCTGTGAAATGTAGAACATATATGTTTTGGCACAATAATCAAGTAAATGAGATTGAAGCTATGTTGATTGGCTTAATGTAACCATGTTAGATTATACCAAAAAAAATCAGCACATTGTACATCACATATGCATGAATGTATTCATGATCTATATGTATTTGACTAAATAAAATAAAAATTTAAAAAAGTGTGCTATTACCCTAATGGCTTTGCCCTGGAGGTCAATTAGTACGTATTCCTGGCAGAATTTTTTCTTGTGTCTTGACTTTGGACAGGTTCATCACAATGTCTTTAAGAAGCACTGTTGCAGTTGAAATGACCTGGAGTGTGATAGCCCTCTAAAAGGAATATGTTGGAACCTTTAGTGTCATTGCCAGGAACTTTAACACCCATTGACAGAACTGTATAGATCTTCTAAACAGTTACTAAATAAAGTTATAAATAAGACCCTAGAACAAATGGACTTAATAGAAACATACAGAATATGCCATCCCAAAACAAAATAATATACATTTTTCTCTTCAGCCCATGGACCATACACCAAAACAGATTCATATCATAGAATACAAATCAAACCTCAACAAATTTAAAAGAATAGAAATCATACTATGTCTCTTCTCAGACCACCAGAGGGAACTCATCTCCAACAGAAACATTTATCCCCACACAAAGACATGGAAATTAAACAAACTTATACTGAATGATATTTGGGTCCAGAAAGAGATAAAGGAGGAATGTGTCAAATTCCTCAAACATATTAATGATGAAGAAACAAGTTTTCAAAACCTGTGGAATACAGCAAAAGCAGTGTAAAAAGGCAAATTTATTGTATCAGATGCCTACATCTGAAAAGGAGAAAGAGAGTGCATTAAGAAACTCAGGAGCCATCCAATCAAAATGGGAAAAGAAAAACAATCTAATCTCAAACCAGCATAAGAAAATAAATAACCAAATTAAATCAGAAATAAATAAAATTGAAAACAAAGTGTCTTTCAGAAAATCAATGAAACAAAAAATTGGTTCTTCAAATAAATAAATAAAATTGATAAACTTTCAGCCACTTTAACTAGGAACAGAAATATAAATCCTCTACTAACCTCAATCATAAATGATAAAGGATAAATAACAGTTGTCATAGATGTACAAAAAATCATCTCTGAACACTACAAAAAACTCAATGCCTAGAAATGTGATAATGTGGAGGAAACGGATTAATACTTGGAATCACAACTTTTCCCTGGACTTATCCAAGAAGAACTAGATCTCTTGAACAGACCTTTTTCAAATACTGAGATCAAAGAAACAATTAAAACCTCCTAATAAAAAAGCCCTAGTACAGATGCCTTTACACCAGAATTCTTCAAACATTCAGAGAAGAGATTATACCCTTACTGCAGAAATTATTCCAAAAAATTGAGAAGGAAAGAATTTTCCACAATACATTCTATAAAGCAAACATCACCCTCATACCTAAACCAGAAAAAGATTCAGCTAAAAGGAGAAATTCAGACCAATTTCACTGATGAATATAGTTGCAAAAAGTCACAACAAAATCATAGGTAATAGATTAAAAGTACACATTAAAAAATTATACATTATAATCAAGTAGATTTCATCCCAGGGATGTAAGGCTGGTTTATCATATGTAAGTCCATAAATGTAATTCACCATATCAACAGAAGCAAAAACAAAGACCATATGATTCTCTTAATAGATGTAGAAAAAGCTTTTAGTAAAATTCAGCATCCTTTTCTAATTAGAATACTTAACAACATAGGCATAGGTAGCACATGCTTTAAACTGAATGCAGCCATCTGTGAGAAACTCAGAGCTGATATTATAAATGGACCCAAACTGAACCACTTAGAACTAGAACCAGACAAGGGTGTCCACTATCATCACTACTATTCAACATAGTGCTGGAATTTCTAGCCAATGCAACCTGGCAAGAGAAGAAAATAAAGGCATCTAAACAGGGGCAGGATAGGTGAAACTCTGGCTCTTTGCCAATGTATAATCTTATATTTTGATAAACCCAAAGATTCAAACAGAAGACTACTAGAAGTGGTCAAAAATATATATATAGTAATTTCTCAGGATATAAAATAAATGACCTCAAATCAATAGCCTTTGTATATGCCAAACAGCCAAATTCAGAAGTTTATCAAGGACACTGTTCCCTTCATAGTAGCTTAAAACAAAAACAAAAACAAAAACAAAAAACTAGGAATATACCTAACTACAGAGGTGAAGATTCTCTACAAAGAAAATTATGAAACAATAAGAAAAGAAATAATAGAATATATTAACAAATGGAAGAACATACTATGCTCATGGTTGGGAAGAATCAACATTGTTAAAATGCCTGTGCATCCCAAAGCTATCTTTAGATTCAATGCAATCCCCATTAAAATATCAATATCATACTTTCAAGACTTGGAAAAAAATAATTCTCCTTTCCTGTGGAAGCAGAAGAAACCCCATATATCCAAGACAATCTTAGTAATAAAAATAAAACCAGGGTCAACACCCTACCAGGCTTTAGGCTATATTAAAAATCCATAGTCATCAAAACAGCATGATACTGGCACAAAACCATTTTCCACATAGACATTTGGAACCTAATAGAAAATCATGAGGTAAAACTAAAATTTTATAGCCACCTGATCTTTGGTAAATCAAACAAGAGCCCACACTGGGAAAAGAATTCCTATTCAATAAATGGTGTTGGGAAAACTGGATATCCACATGTAAAAAACTGAAACTGGACTCACATCATTTGACACTCACGAATATTGACACAAGATGGGTAAAACAATAAAATCTAATGCATGACAATCAAAAAATCCTCAAAGAAAGTGTAGGGAAAACACAAGAAGATCTTGGCCCAGGGAAAGATTTTATGAAGACTGGAACAGCAACACAAATAAACAAATGGGAATTAATTAAACTGAAAAGCTTCTGTATAGCTAAGGATGCAAAAACCAAAGCAAATAGACAACACTGAGAATGGGAAAAGATATTTGCATGCTACAAATCAGACAAAGGCTTCATATCTAAAGTTTACAGAGAACTCAAATTAATCACAGAAAAAGAACTAATAATCCCATAAATCACTGGGCAAGAGACATGAATAGAACCTTCTCTAAGGAAGACATACAAATGGTTAACAAACATGAAAACATGATCATTGTCCCTAATCATCAGAGAAATGCAAATCAAAACCACACTGAGATGTCACCTAACCCTGATGAGATTGGCCCACATCTCAAAGTTCCAAAGCTGCAAATGCTGGCATGGATATGGAGAGAGAGGAACATTCTTACAGTGTTGATGAGACTGCAAACTAACACAGCCTCTTTGGAAATAAGTATGGAGAATCGTCAAAGAACTCAAATTAGATCTCCCATTTGACCCTGTAATCCTACTAGTAGATATCTACTCAGAAGAAAAAAAAAATATTTTATCATAAGGACATTTGCCCCAGATTGTTTATCACAGCTCAACATTCAATCTCCAAGATATGGAAAAAAGCCTAAATGCCCATCAACTCAGGAAAGGATTAGCAAATTGTGGTATATGCATGTCATGGAATAATATTCAGCCATAAAAAAGATGGTGACCTCACATCTTTTGTAATAGTCTGTATTGGGTTGAAACACACTCTTCTTAGTAAAGTATTACAAGAATGAACAAGCAATTATCCAATGTACTCAATTGTAATATGAAGCCAGTAGATGATCTGATGCATCCCCACAGAGAAGAAAAAATCATTTCAATTCAAGTTAGGGTGAGGGATAATGACAGGTGGAGAGGGAAAGGACTGGGGTTGGGGTACTTTACTGAATAGATACAGGCGGGGGTATTCAACACATCTTTTATGTGTGGGACATAACGACAAGAGGGCCTCTACCTAACAAAATCAAACATTTTGACCTGGTTGTTTATATCCTCATATACACAAATTAAAACAAACTTACTTAAAAAATAATAATTAACCAAAAAAATTAAACCTCATGTTACAGAGGAAGACAGTGAAGAAAATTAAACACTATATCCACATCCCAGGTGAACTTCAACTATTACCAGTTCTCAGGTCCTATTCACCCCCTCCCCAATGAAGAACAGTACATTTGGTATTAATTAATCACTCTCTTGTGATTCCCCATGATTGTACATATTAATAAAGTTGTATGCTTGTTATCCTGTTAATTTGTCTATTTTCAGTTCATGTAAACAGGCTTAGATTTCAATCTTGAGAGAGAAATTACCTACACACCCATTGTCCTTCTTTCTTTCATGTAAAACATTAGCAAGATTAAATTACTTCTCCAATGACATAATGCTAACTACTTTTAACATTGTGTTCTTCCAGAAAAGATTCTCCAATGTATATTTATTGTTCTTGAATTGTATTCCAGAGAACTTCAAAATTAGACTTTAGGAAAAATATATTTATACTCTTCACTTTTATGATTTGAATTTTATTTTCAAGTCTACATTTATTGGCTGTACTTGTGTTTTGTACTTCAAGATATAGCACTTGACTTTCACTTGACTTTGTACACATTCCTAACTATAAGGTAGTACCCAGAAGCTGCAGTGGGAAGCAAATGCCACAGGGGATAGATTGTTCTCTGATAATCTTAGTTGTAGAAGATTTGCATTTTCTCACATAACTTTTCCTGATGACCAAGCTACGTCCAAGGTCTAAAATGGAGGTTCAGGCCAGAAAAAGAGGTGCCCTTTCTTAGAGCTAGCTTCTTGCTCAATTCCCAGGGCAGCTGGCATATCTTGTGTGGCCAAGAGATGGCAGTGGAGTTTCTCACATCATGAGAGATTGGGCTTTATCTTGTTCTCCCTTGAGGGACAGAGAAAATGAATACTAAAACCGGGGATAACATAGATCAGAAATCCATTTCTTACTTGGAAAAACTTGGACCGTTTTATCCTACATTTTGTAATGAATGAGAATTGCAAACAAAACAATATTGCCCCATATTTCTTCTTGATCATCTCTTCAAGATTAAAAGGATTTTCATATAGTACTTCAGTGACTCAAAGGACAAGGAGTATGTTTGGCAGTTGTATGAAGGACAGGGTTAATAAAACAGTGAGCACAGTATGGAGTAAGACTTGCTAAAAACAGGGGAAGAAAATCAACTATGCACAGATGATTTATTTCTTATTAAGAAAGAGGATGAGGAGGATAGTCCTTCCTAGACAAGAAGAACATAGTCTTCTCAAGAAATTACCTCCTGACCTATATCTTTAATATAGAACTTAATTTTAAATACATACATGTTTTGACTTTTAATTTCTCATTATGTAGACATAATTAATGCAGAAAAATGGGAAAACTACCTATAATTCCATCGTTCAAAGTTTAACCTTACTCTTTTGGCCCACTACTCTTGAGTAGCTTCCTTTTACAAACTATAGTTTGTGTTGGTCTTGAACTCCTGAGCTTAAGCCATCCACCCACCTCGGCCTCAGAGAATTTTAGGACTATGGGCATGAACCACGATGCCTGGCTCCATGCTTTATTTATGTAAAACATCCAGAAAAGAAAATTCATAAGATGGTCTAACCCGCCCTTTTTTCCTTCCTCCCTCCTTTAAAGAAAGAAAAAAAATAAAAATAATTATAATATGGAAAATAAATCAATGGTTGCTAAGACTTAAGTGGAAAGGGAAGCAGAGGCAGTGGGAAGTAACTACTTCGGATTTATCATTTTAGGTTGATAAAATTATTCTGGTATTAGATGCTGAAGAGCCTTGCATAGCCATTACAATATAAAAGAAATCACAGAACTGTACACTTTAAAATGACAGATTGCATGGTACATGAATTCTACCTTAATAAAAATGAATAAATTGGTAAAGAATACAACAGTGTTCCATTATTTCACTTAGCAGGCTTCCCAACACATAGCTCTGCCCAAACCCATTGAGCTGGTCCCAGCTAGAGAATCACTAGCTATACAGTTATTTTGGCCCCCTGCTGAATTTGTTTCTGCCTCTCTGCATTTGATTCTGTAATTACTTTTCAATGGGCCTTAATTCACAAAGTATGAGACTTGAGACTGCATACTTAAGTTATGTTTTAGGCCAGATCTGTGTTATGTGGCAGGTGAGTATTTTGTCAGTTATTCCTCCCCGCAAATCTCTGAATCTGAGACTATGAATCTCACACAAGAAATACTGTGTCTTTTGCTATACAAGATGTTGAAGGCAGGGTGCTGGAGCAATTCAGGATTGCATTTATGATCACATTGTCTTATATTGAATTCTAATTGTAGTTCTCAAAGCATAACTTAATCTGAAGAAATATTTGCTAAAATCTCAAAACACATTAGAAGATATTTTTACTAAGATTATCAAAATACAGTGTATTTTCTGTTAAGCTAATTTATTTCCCAAATACTACATCAGGAATTTGTTCAATTATCTTCTACTCTTATTTGGAAATATATTTGTAAAAAAAAAAAATTAAAAAATAAGGTGTAACAACTTTTTTAAAAATTTTTTATTATTAAATCATAGTTGTGTTTCTTGAATTAAGTATCAATACAACTGAAACTTCTAGTTAATTATTATCTTATTATATTATCTCTATATATTATTATCTATATTATCTTCCTGGAAAACACTTGGCATACATAGCTCTAATCTGATTGTAATCTCCCATTTTCTTTATTCCATACTCTTAATAACACTAAATAAATATTAGCAGTTATAATTACATAATAGCACTACTTTTTTGAAGGGTAATAAAATTGCAGCAATATATAATATTTTAAATTGTTCACTCTGTAGTAATTTTGCTGCACAGTATTCTGTTCCGAATGTAGTGAGAATATAAGAATGCTAATAATGAGTAGAAAGTAATATTTATACTTTATTAAATCATAAATTCAATACTCTAAGTTTGCATTGTATAAAATTGAATAAAATATTGTAGGAAGTAAGCCCCCACACAACCCATGGGTATCTCCTGTGCTTGGTGGTGATGAGAGAATGAAAGAAATAAAGACAAGGGACAAGATGGGATTTAGAAAGAACGGGCCTAGGGGACCATCGCCACCTAACGCAAGAAACAGTGAAGTCCCTGTGTTCTGGGTTAACTCAGTATTTATTATATAAATGGTCTTCAAATCAGCAAATCAGTGGTCACAATGAAAGCTGAAAGCAACACTTCATTCTTATAGTATTTACCACTTTAACTTAGCTACTCTTTAACCCCTTCAGGTAAAGTGCTCTTAAACTACTTATACTCTACTGTATGTTATTTATAGCTAACGAATTAGGAAGCAAGCTGTAGAACAAAGAACAAAGGTTAAAATCAGGACGTGAGAGCAGACAGCAGGATTGACCACACACACAGTTACACAGGAGGCAATTAAGTCTCTGAGTTTCTGCTGGCAGACAGGCTAACACCATACCTATATTGGGATCAAGGAAGAAAGAAGTTGTACTAGCCCCAGGAGTATGTTCCTAGTATGTATCTAGCCCCAGGAGTATGTTCCTCTTATCAAGAAGCCAGTTGAACTTATGTTCACAGCACATCTCTCAATGGCTCATTTGTCCCTAGAGACCTTTGTACAGGCTCTCTGTGGGGGAAAGTCAGACCTCAGCAAGACTTTTCTCGTCTTTTGTTCCAAGGACTGCTGCTGTTGTCCAGCAGATATTTGGGGCTCCTGATGTGCATTGTGGTCTGTGTACATACTCTTTTCAATATGCATGACTTCTATCTTTCCTTTATCCTACTTCTGATCATCTGTATCCCCTGATTCTTATCAAAAAATTTTTCATAAAAATCCAATTTATGCAAGTACTTCAAACGGATACTGCTTTTACTCACTTATCCTGCCCTTCAACATTTCCACCCACAAAATAATACCTCAATGTATAGGAACCAATGCTAATCAATAAATAGAATGAGTAAATCTCAATATGAATTTGTGTTTTTAAATATAAAGAGGTTTCTAGATCTTTCTGTCCAAAGCTCATCTCCTAGTGTCCTTTGATAAAAAAATTATTTCTGTAAATGTGCACTTGTAGGAATATCCAAAACCTGAAGGAATTAAGAAGTAGACTATGAAGGTACTGATTAGGTCAGTGGTTCTCAATCTTCTAATGCTGAAACCCTTTGATACAGTTAAAAGGGGTCACGATCCACAGGTTAAGAACTGCTAGCCTAGATGTTTTCCCTCATTCTCTCTAAGGAACAGTCATCCTAAGTGTTACATCACTTATACTCAGCATCTCCTGGGATCCAGATTTAACTCCACTAGCTACCATAATTTTGCATCTGCATAAATCTCACCTCTCCTACAATTTCAGTGACCGTGACAAAAGAAAGAAAAGCAAATCTATTTTCCAGATTGGTAAGAACATAACTATCGTGAATCATAGTTCTTTATTAAATCTCTGAAACATAGATATCAACATGACTGTGAAAAGACTTCTAAAAATGACTTAATGTCTTCTATGATAACCAGGCATTAATTTAACACATACAGGCATGATTTAGAATTTATTTCACCACAATTTCAACATGAACAGCCAGAATCTGATTTTCGTTTCTATTTTGTATTCTCAGGCTTTGTTATTAGAGCATCATAAGCCAACAATCACTTTCATCTGATATTAATAATATGAAGCACTGAGGTAGAAAATGATGATGGTATTGTGGATATGGACACTAATGTATCTGGTGAAGTCAAAGGTCTAATAACAAGGACATGTCTTATAAAGGTATAACTCAGTAAATGTACAGAGAAAATTTGGCTTCTGAAAAAAATACAAAGAGTAGTTTCACATTGAATATGCCTTTACTAACCTAATCAGTCTGGGGATAGTCATTTACCTCAGGCTTTTCACACGTGAATCCTAATTAACTGTTACATACATCTTTCCTAAAGAATGTTCTATCTTTGTAGATCAATGTCTGTTCAACCTGCTTCCAAAATCAATAACTCCGCATTTCTTCTTACGGCTTTTTCTGGTATGGAAAAAGAGTACCCTTGGCTCTCCATCCCTTTCTCCTGCATCTATGCGATTGTACTCTCTGGGAACTGCCTGGTGCTGCACATAATCCGTACAGAGCCCAGCCTGCATGAGCCCATGTTCTACTTCCTGGCCATGCTGGCTCTCACCGACCTGTGCATGGGATTGTCCACAGTATCCACAGTGTTGGGGATTCTATGGGGCCTCAGCCAGGAGATTAGTCTGGATGCCTGCATTGCTCAGGCCTTTTTTGTTAATGGTCTGTCTGGCATGGAGTCCGGAGTCCTTCTTGCCATGGCTTTTGATCGTTTTACAGCAATCTGTAACCCTCTGAGGTATACATCTATACTAACCAGTGCCAGGATCATCAAAATTGGGCTGGGGATTTTAGTTAGGAGTTTTGCGTTCATCATTGCTCCCATAGTCCGCCTAAAGTTTTTTCATTACTGCCGTTCCCGTGTCCTCTCCCACTCTTTCTGTCTACACCAAGAC
>CAUYQS010085302.1:0-24412 GCA_963574585.1 Otolemur crassicaudatus
CCCAGCCCAGGCCCGCCAAACAACAATGATGGCTGCAACCAAAAAATGACCAGGCACTGTGGTGGGCGTCTGTAGTCCCAGCTACTTGGGAGGCTGAGGCAGGAGACTCGCTTGAGCCCAGGAGTTGGAGGTTGCTGTGAGTTGTGATGCTATGGCACTCTACCCAGGGGGATAGCTTGAGGCTCCATCTCAAAAAAAAAAAAAAAAGAAAAAAGAAAAAACTGTTTTTCCATGGCTCAAAACACTTATGATACCAAATATGTATGTCTTATCAACACCGACAACCAATTGTCTAACTCTGGACACCAACTAACTGTGTGTCCAATGATTTAATTAAATTTTGATACTACCTAGAGTAAGTGAAGATCCCACAAATTGAGGGCTCAATCACAGAAGACTGATCCATTTCAAATGCCAATTAAAAATCCAGGTCTCCCATACTTCTGATTAATAAGCTTTAAATTGGGGTTAGCAGGACTACTTCCTTGGGTTCAACACTTTGCTAAAATGGCTCACAGGATTCAGAAAAAGTTTACTTCCTATTACCAGTTTATTATAAAGGATACAACTCATAAATAGCCAAGTGGAAGAAAGCCAAGGTATGCGACAAAGGGCGCTGAGCTTGTATACCCCCTCAGAGCACACCACACTCCCAGTACCTCCATCAGTTCACCAACCCAGAAGCTGTCTGAACCCCCTCATTTAGGGTCTTTATGGAGGTTTCATTACATTAGTATGGCTAAATTATTGGTCATTAGTAACTGAGCTCAATCTCCACCCCCTCTCCCTTCCCTGAACATGGGGAGCGGGGAGGCTAAAAGTTTAATCATGTGACTATTCCTGAACATGGGGAGTGGGGAGGCTAAAAGTTCAATCATGTGACTATTCCTCTGGCAACTGGCCCCCATCCTCTTAGGGCTACCTCATTAGCAAAAACTCAGGTATCATACAAAGGGGCTTATCATGAATAAAAAAAGATATTCCTCTCAAACCTATCTCTCAGAAGATTCCCCTAGGGTAGTGGCTCTCGACCTTCCTAATGCTGCAACCTTTTAATATAGTTCCTCATGTTGTGGTGACCCCCAACCATAAAATTATTTTCATTGCTATTTCATAACTGTAATTTTGCTACTGTTATGAATCGTAATGTAAATCTCTGATATGCAGGATGGTCTTAGGCAACCCCTGTGAAAGGGGTCGTGACCCACAGGTTGAGAATCGCTGCCCTAGGGTTTTAAGGGTTCTGTGCAGAAAGCAGCGGCAGGGACCAAATGTATCTTTCTTCTTGTGTTACAGGTAGTTTCCATACTTTGGTATTATGAACATGGCTACAGACTCTTTTTTCCATATGCATTTAATTCATTTTCATTCGAGTATATCTGTGAGAGTATATTTGTGAGACAGATATCTAGAAGTAAATTTGCTAGGTTAAAAGCAGTGTGAACATTCTCAAATTTGACAGACGCTGCCTTTAATACTGACATCCCTATTTACACCCACCAGCAATGTATGAGAATATTCTTTTTCCTGTATTAGATTCAGGTTCAGCATCCCTAATCCAAAAATCTGAAATACTCCAAAATCTGAATCATTTTGAGCACCAACATGAAGCTACAAGTGAAAAATGCCACATCCAACACATCATTTTTTTCACTGTATTAATATTATGTCATATTTTTTGCTATGAAATATTTACATGTAAGTATAAAAAGAGGATTCCCTATTGTTGGCATCAAGATTCAGAGTCAGAAATGAGAGTTATGCCAAACAACCACAGACTGTCCACAGGGGACAAAGTACCCTTGGTCTCTTAAGTGTTTGCTGAAAAAGCACTGATATAAGGCAGATTGATTAGTAAGAAAATAAGACATATAAATTCATTTAACACGGATTCATGGGAGTTTTCAGAATAAAGACTCAAAGATGCAGGGGAAATTTGTTCATTTTCATCCTTAGGTTTAACAAAGTATGGACAGCCATGCAGAACTATGACTGGACAAAAGGGGTATGAATTAACACTAATACTGAGTGAGGAAAGGCCTGTCTGTATAGATTTTTCTTAGCCACTGTAAGAGTATTTTTCTTTTTTCTTGGTATGGACAAGGCTCTCTCTTGAATGTGGGTCTTATGACCTATAGACGAACAAAGTAGGTTAGATAATTTTTTTATGACCAGGTTTTACATGAAACAATTTTAGGTTTTATGGCTGGCTTTCAGGAAAAGGAATTCTGTCCCAGGGAAGAATGGGGCTTAGAGGCAGGAGGACAGGAGGTCAGAGAAAAACTTTTGCCTCTGAGGACTTCATTTTGAGGTACTGTTTTCTAGCTATGATACCAAGGTGACACCTTTGCTTTCTGATGATTCAATGTACACAAACTACTTCATGCAAAAAAAATTTGAAATATTGTATAAAATTAAGTGCTGGCTATATGCATAAAGTGTGTATGGAACACAAACGAATCTCACATTTAGACTTGGATCTCATCTCTCCCTAAGATATCTCATTATTTATATGCAAATATTCCAAAAATCCAAAAATCTCCAAAATACAAAATGCTTCTGGTTCCAAGCATTTCAGATAAGGGATACTCAACCTGTATTATCAATCTTTTTCTATTTATATAATAGGTAAAAAAAAATCTAATTTGTGTATTCCCTACAATAAATGAGTATGATAATCTTTGTTTTAAGGGTTCATCACTGTTCTAAGAGCTATTAGAATAATAAGTTACTTTTATTTTATTTTGTTGCACTCTATCCACAGCCCTAGGCTTCATCTTTTCTTCACTATAAAAAGAGGTCAATTCTTTTCACCTAAGGTTTGTTTTAGATATAAAACAATGTTTAAGTATGATGTAATATCCACTATTCCATCCAGTGTCATTTCTGAGTAGAATGTTATTTTTATTAGACAACCCTACCCCTGTCCATACCTTAAAAAAGGTTAAAACTTTTTCAACTTGAATCATTTCAATACGTTTCTGATTCAATCTGAGCTCCACCAGTACTGGAAGATTTTTTTCCATCTAAGCTTTTGCTTTCTAACAGCTAATTAGACTTTCAAAATACTTCAATAGATTGTACATTTCATTCCTGAAAAGAATGATTTAATCTAAACAGCAAACAAAGTTCTCAAAAATATCCCCAAAAGTTCCATTTCCAAACTACTGGAAAACAAGATTACATATCATTCTGTCATATTTACCTTTGAAAACAGGAAAATGAAAAGACAACTGAAAATTTTAATGAATTTTTTAATGGCAAACAAGATGCCTAACTCTATTCTAAAAATCAATTTATGCCCAATTCAACTGAGATAATTATGTCATCACTGTTTCACAATACAGATGGATGTACTTTTTCTTAATCTATTAATATTTTATTAAAGCTACAATCTAAAAGAACATACTACATACTGGACAGCAGTGCAAACATAAACAAGTGCATTTATTTCTCTAATACTTGCAATGTTTATTCTTTGCAAAGATTGTAAGTTACCCCCCAAAACAGGTGCAATCTGTGAAAACAATAATTGCCACAAATCTAGGAGAATAACGAAACAAATGAGCATCTGCTACGGCTGTGTTTAAGATTTACGGGATTTATGAGAGCTGATTTAAGGAGCTTCAGATTATTCAGCCAATTTTTTCCATGCGAAGACTACGAGAATTATTATAATTAACATATTTCTATAACTGATTTCATATTCAGAATTTATATACCTATAGGGCTTACTAAACTAGGCTTATGTATCTAATAAAAGCTGAAACATGAGTACTGCGCACAGACACAAAGCCTAATGCAATAGTTGGGGCATTAAACACATTCAAATGCTTATTGATTTTGACAGAAAGTAAGTTGAATAATAGTAAATAACATTAAATATGACTGTATAATAAATAGGCTATTGGACTGGAAATAAGGATAGTCAAGTTTCTGGCTGGGTTTTATCACTATTTCTAGATACACGTCTTTTTTTTTGAGACAGAGCCTCAAGTTGTCACCCTGGGTAGAGTGTTGTGACATCACAGCTCACAGCAACCTCCAACTCCTGGGCTCAAGTGAGTCTGCTGCCTGTGCCTCCCAAGTAGCTGGGACTACAGGCATCTGCCACAATGCCTGGCTATTTTCTGGTTGCAGCCATCATTGTTGTCTGGCAGGCCCAGGCTGGATTCAAATCTGCCAATTCAGGTATATGTGGCTGGCACCTTAGCTGCATGAGCCACAGGCACTGAGTCACAGATACATGTCTTAAGACATGTAAAGTGATAAACAATATTGTTTTCTTTTTTTTTTTTTTTTTGAAACAGAGTCTCAAGCTGTCACCCTGGGCAGAGTGCCATGGCATTATAGGTCACAGCAACCTCCAACTCTTGGGCTTAAGTGATTCTCTTGCCTCAGCCTCCCAAGTAGCTGGGACTACAGGCGCCTGCCACAACGCCTGGCTATTTTTAGCTTGTAGTTGTCATTGTTGTTTGGCGGGTCCAGGCTACATTCAAACACGCCAGCTTTGGTGTTATGTGGCTAGCACCTTAGCTGCTTGAGCTACAGGCACCGAGCCAAACAGTACTGTTTTCTCCAGCCTTCCTTAAGGTTCACTTGAAAACCCACCTCATCCTTAACAGATATATATTATACAATCATTTTCACTCTTAATTTCTTCCTCTGAATTCCTATAGAATTATTTAATAATAATTTTTACCACTATTATGGTACCTTGCTCATTAGGCCATTTTTATGTATAACTGCCAACTTGCCAAGGAGACTGCAAACCTAAAGAGATAAAGTATGTTGTTCTAGACTTCTTAGTATCCCCAATGCCAATTAATGCACCTGAAGATTTTACCAACTGTAATGACAAGTATTATTGTTCAAGTAGAGTAGAGCAGAAACTAAGGTTCTCATTCTAGCTCTATTATTAGCCAGCACACGACTAGTAAAAGCCTTCTTCGCTCTGAGACTATAGAAGATGAAGAACACTGGTGGCAATTATCTCTAATTCTTTCTCCTTTTTTGAGACAGAGTCTTACTTTATCGCCCTTGGTAGAGTGCCATGATATCACAGCTCACAGCAACCTCCAACTCCTGGTCTCTTGCCTCAGCCTCCTGAGTAGCTGGGACTACAGGTGCCCACCACAATGCCTGCCTGTTTTTTGTTGCAGTTTGGCTGGGGCTGGGTTTGAACCCACCACTCTTGGTATATGGTGCCAGCGCCCTACCCACTGAGCCGCAGGCACTGCCCTCTAATTCTTTTCTGACTCTAAAAATTCATATCAGAAAAACCAAATATAAAGGTGTTTTATATATTTTGGAGGAACAAGTTTATGCTGAATGGCTATCAAAGGGGTAACATCCTAAATTACTCTCATTTGTTTAAGCAAATTTCACATAACCTACAATGCCCATTTGCCATTATTTCATTCAAGTCATTAGGTATTAATTGAGCAGGGTACTGTGAAAGTACTGCAAGAGACACAAAGACAAGCATGACATAGCCTCTTTCCATGGACTTCTAATAATTTGGGAGTGGAGACAAAACAACTACTCAGATAAACATAATGCAGAGCAAAAAAAAAGGTAAGGGCTGTAAGAAAACATTAACAGGAATTCAATTACAATAGGTTGGGAAATGAAAAGGACTCAAGAAAGTCTTTGAGGAAGATTTAGTTAAGGTAGAAAAAAGCTCAGCACTCTATACAAGAGTTGGCTGAATGCATCATCTTAGAAGCCTCTCTCATTTTATTATTGGATAATAACATAAGCACTTGAAGACTGAAATAAGCTACTGGAAATATAATCTTTACTGTACAAAAATGATACCACTCAAAATACAACACTGTATTAGACTTTAATTATGTCAAATAATTTTTAAAATACTTCCACAGATGTCTTTAGATGAAACAAATCAGATTGAAAGTTCTGCATTGAAGACACCAGGGTGACTGCCAAAATACGGTAGAGATTAATGTTTATGTCCAGAAAAACTACATTTTCATGCCTCAAAGTGACATTACTGACAGAATTAATGAGGAAAGCTCATACTTCAGCTAAGCATGTTCAGAGGATATTTTCCAATAGCAGAGAAAAGAGCTATTTTAATGATCTGGCTGAGAATGTAAAGTTAATTTAAGTCACACAAATCTCTATAATATATAATGATAACTGTAGAAAAAATAATCATCTTACAGAAATGTCAGATTTTACAAAGAACTTTGTACATATTCTTGCTAAACAAGGTTGCTATTAAAAAGCTGGTCAATATTGTGGTACTTCACCTTCTGATATTCTATGAATCTGTCCTTTGTCCATCAAGAACCTATAAGGTTCACTTTCTTAAAACACACGCGCACGCGCGTGCGCGCGCACACACACACACACACACCTGTTTCTTTAAAATACAAAAGAAGGAATAGAAAAGGAAAAGAGTAGCTAGGTATGGTGGCAGGTAATCATAGTCCCAGCTACTTAGGAGGCTGAAGCAGGAGGATCACTTGAGACGAGGAGATTGAGGTTGCTGTGAGCTAAGACAACCCCGCTACACTCTAGCTCAGGCAACACAGTGAGACCCATTCATTCATAAATTAATTGACTAATTTAATTAAATAAATTAATCAACTGAATTAACCAATGAATCAAAAAGAAAACAACTATTCAGGAAATTATAAGAACAAAGATGACCAATGTTGGGTGGCCTAACAGCCCCACATGAACCCTTCCCCATCCTCCTTCTAAGATAAAGAACACAAAGAAAGGATCTAATTAGCCCCCCCAGTCTCACCCTTCTCCCCAAAGCACCTAAAGACCCTAACCCACCAAAGCCCTCCAGGCAAGCTATGGAATTGCCCACCCCCTACAGCCTCATTTAAAAGGGGTCTCTACTAACTGCCCCTGGGCACAGACACCATCTTTGCCCTGCCCAGGCAAGACTCTATCCATTTTCTGTTTTGTTTTGTTTTGTTTTGAAGACAGAGTCTGTCTCTGTCATCCTGGGTAGAATGCTATGGCATCACCATAGCTTACAGAAACCTCAGTCTTTTGAGCTCAAGGGATCTTCTTGTTTCACCCTCCCAAGTAGCTGAGACTATAGGCACCAACCAAGATGCCTGGCTAGTTTTTCTATATTTAGTAGAGACGTGGTCTCACTTTTGCTTAGGCTGGTCTTAAACTACTAAACTCAACCAATCTACCTGCCCCGGCCTCCCAGACTACTAGGAATAAAAGTATGAGCCATTGTACCCGGCCAGGTCACTGTCCCTTTTCAATAAACCTGTCCTGAACTTTTCTGCTCCCAGTTTTCCCTCTCTGGGCACCCCTCCTTCCACCTTTCAACTAATATCAATTTTCTAAAACCTCTAAAATGTGCTAATGTGTTGAGATCATGACTGAAGTTTCAATATTTAAAATTTCCATAAAACATCATCTACAACTCAATTTTCAATTCAAATCTTAGAAATTACTTTACATACAGTTTTCATGGTTAATAAATATTTTGAATGTATTTAATAGCCAGATGAAAAAAAATTAGCTTTCAATAAGGGAAGTTTAAACATTCCTCCAAAGGCAATTAGAGCCAATGAAAGTACTGACTAGTAAAAGGAAAAGGTCAGAATGGACGGAAGAGAAAGGAGAGAGGACTAGTGTAGAAGAAAGCATCTCCAGAAAACTATTGTTCACTCTTCACCAACTTCAAACATCTTTGCTTTATGTGTATTTTTCTACCAAAAACTAAGATACATTTCAATTTCAAGTAGGGTCTAAGCTTCAAACATTTTATCATCACTTTGTATACTCTATAGGAACACTGGCAGTCACAAAACCTTAGTAAACAACAAAATTTCATTTAACATGTTTCTGTTTAAATTCTTATTACCAGGTTAATCTAAGAATATGCTGCTAACCAATAAAATCATCTCTCAGTACCTGCAGTAGCTTGGTTCCAGAACCTACCCAGATACTTCTGGTGCCTCAAGTCTCTAACATAAAATGGCATACTATTTGCATATAACCTATACTCATTCTCCCATATATTTTAAAGCACCTCTTGATTACATAATACCAAACACACTGTAAATACTATGCAAATAATTGTTATACTGTATTAGTTTTTAATTATGTTATTTTGTACTACTATGTTGTTATTTTTATTAAAGTTTTAAAAAATATCTTTAATCCACGGTTGGTCAAATCCACAAATATAGAACCTGAGGAGATGGAGGGCTGACTGTATTTGATTATTCACTTAGGCTTTCCTAAACCTAAATTCTCCCAGAATACTATCTTTAATCTTTATCATCAAACCAAATCTTGAAGTCAATTTGTTAGGCTGAGGTTTGCTATGATATACTCTTCTCCAGTGTCTGAAATAAAATAACTTACATTCCCACCAAAAGGAATTTGCAAGGGTTCCCCTTTCTCTGCATCTTCTCCATCATCCATTATTGCCTGTCTTTAGATAAAAGACATTTTAACTAGGCTGAGATGTATCTCCTACTTTTTTTTTTTATTATTAAATGATAGGTGTGTACATTAATGCAAGCATGGGGTACAGTGTAGTGTTTTCATATACAATTTGAAATATTTTCATCAAACTGGTTAACACAGACTTTATGACATTTACTTCGTTATTGTGTTAAGACATTTATACTCTACTTTTCGAAAGATTCACTTGTACCCTTGTAAGACAAACCATAGAAGTGATCCCTCCAATCATCTTCCCTCCACCCATCCTCCCTTCTCCCCTCCCCCCAATATTCTTGGGCTATAATTAGGTTATAGCTTTCATATGAGAACTATAAATTAGTTTCATAATAGGGATGTGTAAACAGTGGATACTTTTTCTTCCATTCTTCTGATACTTTGCTAAGAAGAACATTTTCCAGTTCCATCCATGTAAACATGAAGGAGGTAAAGTCTCCATCTTTCTTTAGGGCTGCATAGTATTCCATTGTGTACATATACCACAGTTTATTGATCCATTGTATCTCCTACTTTTGAATTACATTTCTCTGATGATTAGTGATGTGAGGCATTTTATCATACCTGTTGGTCATCTGCATATCACCTTTTGAGAAATATATACATATTCAGATCTTTTGCCTACTTTTAATTGGATTATTTGCTTTTGCTATTGAGTTGTTTGAGCTACTTCTATATTCTCAATATTAATTCCTTGCCAGGTAAGAAATGTGTGAATATTTTCTCCCATTCTCTGGATTCTCTCTTCACATTGTCGAATATTTCCATTCTTCCTTTGCTGTGCAGAAGCTTTTCAGCTTGATGTGATCCCATTGTCCATTTTTACTTTTCTGTGCTGCTGAGATCTAATACAAAAAAAAGTCTTTGTATTTTTCTTCTCCAATGTTTTCTTCAAGTAGTTTCACAGTTTCAAATCTTAGATATAAGTCTGTAATCCATTTTGATTTTATTTTTCAAGAATTTACATCAAGAATGATAATGAAGACACTAATTATCAGAATCCACTGGAAATATGAAGCATCAAAGAAAAATGCACAGAACTTAATACTTTAACTAGTAAAATTTAAAACAATGAAAATAAACAAATTACATACCAGGCTCAAAAGAAGAGAAAAGAAACAACAACGTAAACCAAAAACATATATAAGGAAAATAATTAAAGCCCAAATAAATGAGATCAAGAAGACAAAACAGTACTCCTAGTTAATAAATCAAAATGTTGTCTCAAAAAAACAAAATAAACCATTAGCTACCTCAATCAAGAAAAGGAGGTGAGAAGAGAAAGCACAAATAACCCTTGGAACAGAAGGACGTTTAAATAGAAGACTACTTTGCTGATCTCTATGCAAATTAATTTTATTTTTTCTCCATACTTTTTTAATTCAAAACACTAAGGGGTTACAAACGTTTTTGATATATGAGTATTTTACCCCTCCCTGCTTCCCCTCTTCTTGATTTCCAATGATCTTTACATCTCTTGCACTGTGCGGCCATCCATTAGCTCCCAGTTATTACAGAATACAAATAAGTGTTTGTTTTTCCATTCCTAAAATACTTCACTTAAGAATAATGGTCTTGGCTGGGCAAAGGGGCTCATGCCTGCCATCCTAGCACTCTGAGAGGCTGATGGAGGGGGATTACATGATGTTAGGAGGTTGAGACCAGCCTGAAGCCACAGTACTCTAGCTTGGGCTAACATAGTCAGACTCTGTCTCCCCTTCCCCTCCCCCCCAAAAGAAAAAGATGGTCTCCAGTTACATAAGTTGCTATAAAAGATATCATATCATTCCTTTTTATGGCTGAGTAGTACTCTATGGTACCTATACACACATAAATTAATGGGTACTTAAGTTGATTCCACATCTTTGTGATTATGACCTGTGCTGCAATGAACATTCGAGCGCAGGTGTCTTTTTAATAAAATGACTTCTTTTCTTTTGGATAGATACCTAATAGTGGGATTGCTGGATCAAATGATAGATAAGTCAACATTTATTTATTTGAGGAATCTCCATACTATTTTCCATAGAAGTTATACTAACTGGCAGTCCCACCAACAGTGTATAAGTATTCCTTTCTCTCTGCATCCATGCCAGCATCTATTGTTTTTTGGGTTTTGGTTTTTTTTTGACTTTTTAATAATGGCCATTCTGACAAGGGTAAAATGATATCTTATTGTGGTTCTAATTTGCATTTTGCTGATGATGAGTGATGTTAAGCATTTCTTCATATGTTTTTTGGCCATTTATCTCCTTTTGTAGAACTGTTCATATCTTATCATATGATCCAGCAATTACTCTTCTAGGTATATATCCAAAAGAAATGAAAGCAGGATCTCAATTCACCCATGTTCATAGCATTATGTGTAATACTTAAAATGTAGAACCAACCTAAGTATCCACCGAATGACGAATGGATAAGCAAATATATTTATATACCATGGACTACTATGCACCTTTAGAAAGGAAAGAAATTCTGACTTATGCCACAACATGATGAAGCATGAAGACATTAAGCTAAGCTACATAAACCAATTACAAAAAGACAAATATTATATAATTCCACTTATATGAAATATTTAGAGTACTCATAATTATAGACAGAGAACATAGAATTGTGGTTTCCAGGGGTTGGGGGAAGAAAGAAATGGGATATTGTTTAACAGGAATAGAATATCAATTTTACAAAATGAAAAAGTTACAGAGATGGATAGTGGAGACTACACAGTATGAATATATTCAATAGCACTTAACTATATACTTAAGAATGGTTAACATAAAAATTTATCCAATTGGTATTTTACCACAATTTAAAAAAAACAAATAAAGACTGATCATCTAAATGGGATGAACGGAATGAGTTGGAAAGAATGGGGAGATTAAGAAATGGCAGAAGGGATGCCAGAGAAAGGATACTTCTACTTCTCTGACTCTCAGAACCATGGTAATGTTTGACATACTCAAAAAACGAATTCAGCCGGGCATGGTGGCTCACACCTATAATTCTAGCACTCTGGGAAGCCAAGGAGGGTGGACTGCTTGAACTCACAAGTTTGAGACCAGCCTGAGCAACAGCGAGACCCTGTCTCTACTGACAATACAAAAACTGAGGCAAGAGGATTGCTTGAGCCCAAGAGTTGGAGGTTGCTGTGAGCTATGATGATGGCACTCTACCCAATGTTGAGCAATGTTCTCAAGTCCCAGCTTGAGACTCTGTCTCAAAAAACAAACAAACAAAAACTAATTCCGTAAGTAAAATTAACCAGGATGTGACAGAGCTCAATGTGTAACAGAAACAGTAACACATGAACTTACAAATGAATAATATAACTATGCCAAAGGAGGTGAGGAAGAAAAGCTTAGACTTCGGTAACTTTGAAAAAGAGCATTTTGATTATGTACTATCAGGTTAAAGACAAAAAGAAGCAAAAAAAAAATTGTACACTAATTTGTAAATTTACTTTTCAGAGTAGTATGTGTTACCAATTCTGAAATTACTTCATGTATAATATAGGATGGAGTAAGTAAATTTATTATGGATAATAAGATCTTATTGTCTCACTGTCAGAAAAAGGAATTACAAAGAAACAAAGGGAAAGGGCTATTATGAATCCTTCACATGGGGTTGAGTTGGAGATACTAATATGAATTCTGAGTTTTTAATACATATACAGATGAATACAGATTGTGCAGTTTGTATATGCATGAATATATCTAGTATCCAAATCTTGGTTTCTCAATATCAATAAAGGGAACTAGGATTTCTTCAGCAACTGGTTAAGTCCAAGGCTGGGGTAGGGACATCTTTTGTGACAGGAAGTATATTTTAAATGTTGAAGGTATATTGAAGGGCCTGAAAAGTTAGCTTGGAGGAGCTCCCACTGGCCAAATCTGGAATATTTGAGCAACAAAATAATGATAATAACGAATTATAAGCCATTGATTAAAATAAATGTCATTAAATTCATGCTGATAAAAATAATCAAATAATTAAATAAATGGAGAAGAGATAGCTCTTCCTTTCAATATAATTTCAATTAATGAATGTAGAAGAAATGGTTAAAAAATCTGAAACACAACATTCATAACTGTTGCAGGCAAAAATAGATGTTAACATTAATGGGTGAAAGTATGATGAATCCCAGTTAGTGGGTTAAAGTACAGTAGGGTGAACCAAAGAAATGTATAGTATCAAAGTAACTCCTCACAAGACACCTATTAATTGTAAAGGAAAAACACAGTAGCTTTATAAAGTCCCTGCAGAGTCCACTTAAAACAAATAATCAAAGTTCATATCACCAGGATTAAGACTTATTCATATTTCGTACCTCCTGATACAATGTACTTAGAATACAGAATCATCCGTGACATTCTTGCTAAAAATGTACATTCTCAATCCAATTATAATAAATGCAAGAAGCAGACAAACTTGATTGAACAATATTCTACAAAATCCTTAGCCAGTACTCTTCAAAAAGTTTCAAGGTCATGAAAAACAAAACAAAAAATTAATCTGAAATTTTAAAAAAAAAAAGGCAAGGAACCGCCAGATTGAAGGAGACTAAGGTGACATGACAATGAAACAAAATGTTAAAATCTAGATTGAATTCTATACCAACTAAAGAACATTAGTAGGAAAACTGGTGAAATTTGGATAATTTCTTATTTCTGTAGATTAGTTAACAGTAATATACCAATGTTCATATACTGGTTTTAATAATTATAGTATGGGTATGTCCAATACTAACATTAAGGGAAGCTAAGTAAAGAACGTACTGGAAACTCTGTACTATTGTTGCAACCTTGTGGTGAGTCTAAAATTATTTCAAAGTAAAAAAGTTAAAAAGACAAAATGCATAAAATAAGATTAAAAAATGAACACAATGAATCAATGAAAAATGGGAAAGCATAAAAAAGAAAACAGAACAAGAGACTTAGTTATGGTATATATATCCAAGCATACTGGAGTAGGAGCAACTACTTATGAACACTGTTGTGGTGTCGTTGTTTTGTTTTTTGAGACAGAGTCTCACTATGTTGCCCAGGCTAGAGTGCTATGCTATCAGCCTACCTCACAGTAACCTGGTTCAAGCAATCCTCCCCTCAGACTCATGAGTAGCTGGGACTACAGGCACCCACCACAACGCCCAGCTAATTTTTCTATTTTTAGTAGAAACAGGGTCTCTTTCTTGCCTAGGCTGGTCTTAAACTCCTGAGCTCAAGCGATCACCCGTGTCAGCCTCCCTGAGTGCTAGGATTATAGGTGCAAGCCACCACGCTGGCCTGAACACTGTTCTAATAAAGAAAGAGTTTAAATTCTATATTCTTCCATGTGTAAATCTAAGAATAGAGCACTGGTTAGAGAAATTGATAATCCCTGTCATTTCAATCTTTTTTTTTTTTTTTTTTTGAGACAGTCTCCCTTTGTCACCCTAGGTAGACTGTCATGGTGTCATAGCTTACAGTAACCTCAAATTCTTGGGCTTACACAATCCTTTTGCCTCAGCCTCCCACATTTCAATCTTGTAAGACCATGTACATCAAAGACAAACAGAGCATTTGGAAGAATAATGCTGAGATAATAAGCAGAAATAAGGCAGAATCTGGAAAAAATGGCCAATATTGCTATGAGACACACACCAATGTAAACAATCACTTCTTCCACTCCTCTGATCACTATCATCACAAAAACAAAGCTCTTGTTCCTGGTGTAGTGGGCAATAAACTTTCTGCTATCATTAAGTATGCCTCGGCAGTATACCATGCAGTTCTGGTCTGGGCTAGAGTGCTAAGAGCAGATAAGATGATCTACTCTCACACTACCACTGATTAGCTCCCTTTCCTATGGTATTTTTTTTTAAATGTCACCAAAAGTTTGAAAATCAAAGGGAAACAAAACTCAAACTTTTAGCAGCCTCATGTATCTATTTGAACTGTGACTTTTTTTTGGTCTCGTTCTCTCACCCTAGGTAGAGTGTAGTGGCATCATCACAGCTCACTGCAACCTCAAACTCACGGGCTCAAGCAATCATCCTGCCTCAGCCTTCCAGAGTGCTAAGATTACAGGTATGAGTCACTCCACCCAGCCTTATTTATAAAAATTATTTCCAGATGAATAACTAACTTCTAGAGGTCAGTTGTATAGTGTGATTATATAATACCTAACACTACTGAACACTACACTTAAAAATGGTTAATAAATTTAATATTTTGGGAAAAGACTAATGGAATGAACCCAAAGAAAACCCTAATATAATCTAGGGATTTTAGTTAATAACAATGTTATGGTATTGGCTTATCAATTTTAACAAATATATTACACTAATGTAAGATGTTATAACAGGGGAAATTGAGGTGTAGGAAGAAGGGGTACGTTTTGCTCAGTTTTTTTTTCTGTAAACCTGAAACTCCTCTCAAAACAGTCTATTAATTTTTAGAAAATTATTTTCTACTGTAAGGCATTTCTCATTTGTAAACATCATTTACCTAGATTTAATCATAATGACTACACATATTTCATACTCCCTGAGGAATATTCAACTAAATTTGTAACTTCTCAGCATTTCTCCAAAACAGTATGAAATCAATAAAAATTCCCACAACCCTTTTTACTTGCATCAGTTTCAATCTGGTTCAACCCTATGGAGCTAAGGTAGGGAGTTAACAACAAAGAACAGTCACTGACATCTTGCAGCCTTTCTCAACAGGGTTTCCATGAAAGATTTAATACATTATTGGGCAATGATTTAATTTTTCTCCTATGTATCTAGAATGGTACTGTAGGCTGAGCATTTCTCATTCACAGTGCTTGAGACCACAAGTGTTTTGAATTTGAGGTTTTTCAATTTTGGAATATTTGCTAATATGTATATAATAAGATATCTTGAGGATGGGACCAAAGTCTAAGCACAACATTCATTTATGTTTCATATATACCTTACACACATGGCTTGAAGATAATTTTATATAAATATAAAATATTTTGAGATGGGGTCTTACTCTGTTGCCAAGGCTAGAGTACAGTCATGTGATCATAGCTCAGTGCAGCCTCAAACTATTGGGGCTCAAGTGATTTTCATGCCTCATCCTCCTTAATAGCTACAACTACAGGCACATGCCACCACTCCCAGCTAATTCTGATTTTTTTTTTTGTTTTTTGGTAGAGATAAGTTCTCACAATATTACACAGGCTGGTCTTAAATTCCTGGCCTCAAGTGTTCTCAGCCTCTGAAAGTGCTGGGATTATACAATGGTGTAAACCACCATTGGGATTACAGGAATAAGCCACCAGAGTCCAGCAATTTTTATATAATATTTTTTTTTAATTTTGTACACATAAATAACTTTGTATACTTTCCACACAAAAGATACATTACAGATAAAGGAGACTATGAGGGTTTGTGTTTCCTTGGGGATACTGAATAAACTATGTGTTGTTTACTCCCCAGTTTCCTTGGGGACACTGAATAAACTCTTGTGTTTTGACTATGACATATCACATGAAGTTAGTTGTGGAATTTTCCACTTGTGGCATCATGTCAACACTCAGAAAGTTTTAGATTTTGGAGCATTTTGGATTTCAAATTTTTGGATCAGGGATCCTCAATCTATAGTTACATACCAATCTGGGAGCACTGAGAAAATAATCACAGAAGCTATTTCTTGCATTTCTGTGGTTCAGATGTGAGACTCTAGTTGAGAATGACTGTTAGAAATATTAAAACTAACCTGGACTAATTTGCAGCATTAAGAGTAGTTAGTACTGGCCCGGGTATGGTGGCTCACACCTATAATCCCCACAATTTGGGAGGCTGAGATAGGAGGATTGCTTGAGTCCAGGAGTTCGAGATCAGCCTGGGCAACAGAGACCCTCCAGTTTCTACCAAAAAAAAAAAAAAAAATCAGCCAGGTTTGGTGGCATGCCCTTGTAGTCCCAGCTACTTAGGCTGATGAAGGAGGATCACTTGAGTCTAGAAGTTGAAGGTTACAGAGAGCAATGACTGTATCCAGTCTAGATGACAGAGTGAGACCCCATCTCCACAAAACAAAATCCATCACTGGTGTAAGATAGGTAGAGTAGCTACTTAAACTTCATCTGCTGAATCCTACAGATCAGTTTAGTCAAATGTATTAATATTTTCCTGAGATGCATATAATCAGGTTCAAGAGAAAATGAGTATACTAAAATCCTGGTGGTAGTAATGGAAAAGGCCAGGATTATTCTGACCAGATCCTAAACAGGAAGAGCCTAAAAAATGAAATATTAGAATACCACCACTGTAAAATTTATTCATAAGTGCTAAGATCTGGAAAAACTACCTCAGAGCATTCTACCAGTTCCAGGAAATGCAACCTTATTCCACTCCCTCTTTTCTCTGTATTCCTTTTCTTCCTATCTTTTCTTCTTAAGCCTGCAAGTCATTCTAAGGCACTTTTAGCCTCACTGACAGTTCTCAAGATTAAAGAGAGCTATTTATATATATTAAAATTTGAGTTTCCTATTCCATCATCATGGTCATATTTCTAAAAGCACAAAGGAAATACCAAATGCCCAATCTTTATCCCCAGACACAACTTCTGTTTGACAAGCTAGTGTAGACGGTAATCTAATTGCTTCTATTCATCTTTCTCTAGAATGCAGCTCTCACCCTGGCCTTCTTTAAAGAGAAAGCATCTCAAAACATTAAAAAAAAAAAAAATCCTAGTTATTCAGATTTTAACCCTGGATACTATCGGAACTCAAGTGTTCTCACTTGTAAAATTGGGGGAATAAAGTTACATGGTCTCCAAGATGCTTTTCTAACATTATGTGATGAAAAGGTAGAGAAAGAAAATCATGAAAATATCAGAAGCAAAAAAAAAAAAAAAAAAATTCCCAAAGTTCTTAAATTCTCATTTTTATTCTCTTCAAACTCAAAGTTTATTCTGCTCTGTTTACCTGGGTAGGTAGTATGGATGCTAGTAATTGACTGTAACAACCAAAAATGTCTCCATACACTGTCAAATATCCCAGCTGAAAACCACGATGCTGGAGGATAGAGAAAGAAAAACACAAAAGGTATTTTCCCCACACTCTTGGGACCAACAGTTCATTTGATTAGAAAGAATAGCTCCTCTTACTCGGAATTTTAGAAACCCATGTAGTTCCAATGCCATCACCAAAAATGCCCAATATAGATGATTTGCATTTTCCTAAATTTTATATAATCATAGAGTCCAGTCATCTGCCCTCATTTGCAGTTTCTCTTTCCTCAGTTTTAGCTACCTGCAGTCAACTACTGTCTGAAAATATTAAACAGAAAGTTTCAAAAATAGACAATTCATAAGTTTTAAATTGGGTGTCATTGTGGGTAGATAGCACGATGAAATCTCATACTGCGCTACGTTGTCCCACCATCCTCCCTTTTTCCAGCATATCTATGCTGTCTGTATGAGGTACCTGGCCACTAGTCACTTAGTAGCCATCTCAGTTATCTGATTTTAGGGTGCTTATGTTCTAATACACTTATTTTACTTAATAAAGGCCTCAGATTACAAAAGTAGTGGTGCTGCCAATACAGATATGCCAGAGAGAAGCCATAAAGTGCTTCCTCTAAGTGAAGAAAAGGTGAAAATCTTTCACTTAGAGGAAAGAAAGAAAAAAATTGTATGCTAAGGTTGCTAAGATTGAAACAGACCAAGTATTCATTAACAAAAGAATGGATAAACAAAATGGGGTATGCTTTTAAAGAATTATTTTGGTCTAAAGTGCTGCCATACATATTTTAAGTTAGGCCTAAAGTTTCTCTACACACAGGGAACTGTCCCCTAACTGAGGTGTAAACAGACCTACTTTTGTAACCAGTAGCCAAATCTCAGGCAATCACAGCAGCCAACTTTTCCTCCATCAAAAGAAGTCAACTCAAACCTAGTTCAGTAAGGCAAATACTCAGCTGTAACTAATCCAGCTGTTTCTGTACTTCATTTCAGTTTTCTGTCCATAAATAGTATCTGATTATAACGTAGCCCTGAAGTCACACTGAAGCTGTTGTAGTTCTGGAGGTTGCCCAATTCATCATTGTTCTTTGTTTGATTCAACTCTGTTTAATTTAGTCTGTGAAAAGTTTTCTTTCTTTCTTTTTTTTGAGACAGAGTGTCACTTTCTTGCCCCAGTAGAGTGCAGTGCCATCCGAGTTCACAGCAACCTCAAACTGGGATCAAGTGATCTCTTACCTCAGCCTCCCAAGTAGCTGGGATTACAGGTACCTGCCACAATGTCCAGCTATTTTTAAAGATAGGGTCTTGCTCTTGCTCAGACTGGTCTTGAACTCCCGGGTTCAAGCAATCCACCTATCTCAGCCTCCCAGAGCGCTAGGATTACAGGTGTGAGCCCAGCCCAAAAAGTTTTTTCTTTTAACAGCATGTAAATACAACAGAATATTAGTCAACCTTTAGTAAAAAGAAAAATTCTATGCTATAGTCTGAGTAGATGTGTAACTGGCTCCATAAACAAAAAGATATTTTTGTAGTTCTCTTATATTTCAAATTCCCAGGCCAATAAGGTTTGCTGATCAGAACTTAGTTAACTTTCTAATGCACTGACAAATTCTCTTTTGAGTCTTTTTCTCACAGAAATGTTGGAACTTCCTTGCAGCCACAAGATAACTGTAAAACCTTCCACCACTTGTTTGTCCAGAGAAGATAAGGGACACCCCACCATAGACTGTGCCCAAAGACCCACTGAGCAGCCTACTCCACACATGCCACCTGTACACAAGGTTGAAAGAATGACGAATATTAACCCATAGGTCATGATACTACTATTAGGTCATTAAATACAAAATGTTCAATTTCAAATCAAAAGTTTATTATATCTCAAAGAGGGAATAATATAATTAATCAAAGTATCTACCTAAATTATTGACAGTTTTGCCATCCTAATAGTAGCTTGTTTATGCCAGCAGTGAAGAATCCTGGAGAACAAATAGCAATGAAATCGTTAAAGGTATTTTCCACAGCTTATTGAGAACTGAATATTTTTCCCTGCACGAAGTGGTCCAAAGCCTGGGAAAAATGGTAGTCAGTTGGTGCAAGGTCTGGTAAATATGGTCCAAATCCAACTTCTGTAGTTTGAGCAGTGTTGTTTGTAAGACGATTGTGTCTTACAAGAGGACTGGCCTATCTCTATTGACCAATCTTGGCTGCTTAATCACAAGCATCTTCATCATTTCATCCAACTGGTTGCAGTAGACATCCACGGTAATTGACTGACCAGGTTTCATGAAGCTGCCCTGGATAATACCAGTGCTGAACTACCAAACAGATTAACATTATCTTTTTTTCATGAATATTCAGTTCTAAACGGTTTTGACACTTCATCTTTATCCAACCATTGTGCTGCATGCTTGCAATTGTCAAGAAGAAATCATGTTTCATCAAACATAACGATACAGTGTAGAAATGGTTCACCTTTATGTTGTAACAGCAAAGAAAGGGAAGCTTCCAGATGATTTCTCTTCTGACACTAGTTTAATTCATGCAGAACCCATCTGTCCAGCCTCCATGCCTTGCCAACTTGTTTCAAATAGTCCAGGAATAATAATATCAAACCTTGCTGCTAATACACACGTAGATTGAGATGGATTCACTTCCACTACAGCTTTCAGAGTATCATCATTCATATTGGTCTCAGGTTGCCCACATGGCTCATTTTTAAGACTAAAATCATGATAATAGAACTTTTCAAACTATTAATGTACTGTGCATTCATCAGCCACATCCTTCCCAAACATTTTGTTGATATTTTAAGCTGTCTGTGCTACATTGGTTCCATAATGGAACTGATAATTCAAAAATGACAAGAATTTTTTTTGTCCATGGTTTCACAAAAATTGCTCTTAAAAAAAAGAAAAAAACTTGACACTCACAAGCCAAAACATGCATTTGAAAGAATGAGGACATACCTTCATTAAAAAAAAAAAAAAAAAAGATAGAGAGACTTGTCAAAGTGAAATATCAGAGATATCAACTGTCAACCCAATACTTAAGAAAATCAGACATTTCATACTTAAATAACCTAGTAGAATCCCCTCCCTGGGAGGAACTTATCTGCCAATTTTTGATTTTGTAATGTATGTATTTGCATTATTTCTCACAGTACTTGCCATGTCCCACACTCCACCCCAAACATGTAAGGATGTTCACTCGCTTCATGTATTATTCATTTTACCTCTAGAAAAAACCCTGAGTCTGTCAGTCAGAGAGGCAGATTTGAGGCAGATCATTCCTCCTTTCTTCCTTGACAATCCTCATTGTCTTAGTAAGTAGCTTTCTGTGAGGCAAAGTTGATAGAGGAAATCCCCATTGTGGGTTCATTAACAGATTCAAAAGGACAAACTGTACATGACACCATTCATATGAAGTACCTACACTAGTAAAATTCAAAGCCAGAAAGTAGACTAATGATTATCCAGGGCTGGAAGAAGAGATAATAGGAAGTTATTCTGCTTGGGATGATGAAAAATTTCTGAAAATAGATCATGGCTATCATTGCATGACCTGATGATTATACTCAATACCAATGAAATGTATACTTAAAAATAAAGTGGTAAATTTTATGCTATGTATCTTTTACTGCAATTTTTTTAAACAGAAAAAAAAGTACCTAGTCCCAAAGTATAAGAAACATAGTAATTTATCCATCATTTACCTGCTACTTAAAATTACAAGAGGACAGAAACTGCCAAGGGTGGTAATTATGGAGAATCTAATAAAAGAACTGCTTAAAAAGATATGGGCAGAGTTAACAAAAACCAACAAGAGATAATGAGGCACCCTAAACATAAGAACAGTGGGAAGCTAGCCAGGCCTTAATGGGCCAGGAAAGGTAATACTGTAGTTATTAGAACTCACAGTCAGCTAAGGGAGAGAGCTGGCAAGAGCTGCGTGGCCTTCAGCAGAGGAATATAAACATTATCAACTAATAAAAATGGAGCCAGGGAAATAAATATCCTGACATTACTCTCCTCCTATCTTCAGTCCTGGCTAAACCCTATTGGATACTAGAAGAAAAAAAGCTTATGGATGTAGTTCATAAAAGTCAGCTTCCTAAGGGCATAAAGCAGGGTAGAGAAGGTTAGAGAGTGAATACAAAAGGCCAAACGGAGAACAATACATAATGTACCATATTACTAGCCAAAGGAAGAATCGCAATAAATATATTTCCTAGTACAAAGAAAAAGTTCTGTTGCCACAAAAAGTAGGGCAGTCACTGGGTTAAGAAGACTAGGGATTTTGTTGTCTAAAACAAGAAAGAAAGGTTGAGGCAAAAGAATCACTTAAGCCCAAGAGCTTAGGGCCGCTATGAGCTGTGACACCTTAGTACTCTACCAAGGGCGACAAAGTGAGACACTGTCTCAAAAAAAAGAAAACAAACAAGTAAGAAAGTTCCACGTTAACATCTATGTAGGGGGGAAGAAAGAAAGAAACTTACACAATTTTCACAAGAGGATTCAGTGCAGGGTCTGCTCTCAAACCTTCAAACACTGGAAATGATATACTAAAGGAATAATACGCAAAAATATTAGAAGTGAAAGAAGTCTTAAAATTCTTCAAATTTTCTGTGTGAGGAAACAGGCCAGAGAAAATGATAAACTTTATCAAGATCAGTGAGCTAGTTAGTTGCAAAACTGGAAATAGAAACTAGATCTTGCAACTCCTTAACTAATTGTCTTTTATCCTGCTACGCTGCTGAAATATGTGTAAATCTGGATATGCTTAATATTGGGATAGTCAAAACTAGTTATCAGGCTTAAACAAACAAAACCCCAGAGAATGTTTAATGTCTTACAGCAGAATCCCACATTTCCCACAGTAACACTAAAGAGTCTGACATCTACCTTCTTAACAAAAAAAAAAAAAAATGGTACTTCATGAATCTTATAATACAGTACACATAGTATATGGAGTTGGCCAGAGACTCCACTGTGAGCCTAAAGCAAATATGCGGTTAAGAAAGAAATTATTTATGAATTAGGAGACATTTTCCTACAGAGCATGAAATTAAAACCTCTAGGCTAAAAGAGTAATGCCAAAGCTTTGACAGCTAAATTGCCCTTTCAAAAGTTGGAGGATTTCTGAAGAATATATACACCACTAGCGAAGATGACACAAAAATCTCCTCCTACAATCCATAGTAATAACATGCAAAGGGTAAAAACATTAAAGATGAAGCATCTGGAAGACAAACCTACAAAATAAAGAAGAAAACCTAGAAGTGTCAAAGATTAAAAGAAATTATTTATTAAAAATAAATACAAATTTTTAACGGCCTCTTTTTCTAAAAAGAGATTAACATCAAACATTTATAGCTTATCTTAAAACTTTCAAACATGAAAAATTCCAAAGAAGACTATTATGAACACCATCTATGCATTGTCTCCTAGACAAAACAATTAACATTTTACTGCATTTGTTTCATATATCTTTAGCTACCTATTGTTTGATGCTGAACCATTTCAAGTAAGTCGCAGACATCGTAACACTTTTTAGCCTTAAGTGTTTTAATATTTTCCTATATAACTATAGTATCATTCAAATTAACAATAGTTACCTAACATTCTCTAATATCAGGACATATACAAATGTCCCCAAAGTTTATAGCTGATTTTTCAAAACCAGGATCCAAACAACTATTATGCATTATCTTTGATTTTGTCTCTCTTAACCTAGAATAGTTTCTCCACACACCTTTTTCTCCCCTCACATCTTTAATTTTTTGTGTTAAATTATATATAACATAGGCTCAGCACCTGTGGCTCAAGCAGCTAAGGCACCAGCTACATACACCTGAGCTGGCGGGTTTGAATCAAGCCCAGGCCCTCCAAACAACGATGACTGCAACCCAATAGGGGGGCATTGTGGTAGGCACCTGTAGTCCCAGCTACTTGGGAGGCAGAGGCAGGAGAATCGCTTGAGCCCAGGAGTTGGAAGTTACTGTGAGCTGTGATACCACAGCACTCTACCCAGGGAGACAGTTTGAGGTTTTATCTCAAAAAAAAAAAAAAAAAAAAGAAATATATATATATATATACACATATAACATAAATTTACTCACACCCATTAGAATGGCTATTATAAAAAAAAAGAAAACAGTAAGTGTTGAAGATGATGTGGAGAAATTGAAACTTTTGTGCACTGCTAACAGGAATGTAAAATGGTGCAGCCACTGTGGAAATAGTACAGCAACTCCTCAAAAATTAAACATAAAATTCCCATATATTCCACTTCTGCATCTATAGCCCAAGGAATTAAAAGCAAGGACTTGCACAGATATTTGCACAGCTATGGTCAAAACAGCACTATTCACAATAGCCAAAAAAAGCAACCCAAGTCTCCACCAATATGTGAATGGATAAGCAAAATGTGATAGATATACACAAGGAATATTATTCAACCTTTAAAAAGAAGGAAATTCTGACATACGCTACAACATATATGAACATTGAGGACACTATGCTGAGTAAAATAAGCCAGTTAAAGACAAATACTGTGTGATTTCACTTATAGGAAGTAACATAGTCAAATCACAGAGACACAAATTAGAATGGTGGTTACCAGAGACTTAGGGAAAGAAGGAAATGAGGCGTTACTGTTTACTCAGTATGGAGTTTCAATTTAGGAAAAAGAAAAGTTCTGAAAAAGAATATTAGTAACGATTGCATAAAAATGTGGATGTAGGCTCGGCGCCTGTGGCTCAAGCGGCTAAGGCACCAGCCACATACACCTAAGGTGGCGGGTTCGAATCCCCAGCCCGGGCGCACCAAACAACAATGATGGCTGCAACCAAAAAATGGCCAGGCGTTGTGGCGGGCGCCTGTAGTCCCAGCTACTTGGGAGGCTGAGGCAGGAGACTCGCTTGAGCCCAGGAGTTGGAGGTTGCTGTGAGCGTGATGCCATGG